>CM060412.1:103952186-104007186 GCA_030545235.1 Helianthus tuberosus | reverse complement strand
ACATGACTAGGGACATTACAAAAGAAAGATGTACTCTTTTGAATGCAAGGCACTACACCTGACATCTTTTTTTTTTGGGTAAAGGGTTACCCCGGTGATTTTATAAATTCACAACCAAAAAAGCACAAGTAGTGTAGAAAGCCTACACTAGTACAAACATAGGACATGCCCCATGAAAGTAACAACCTTCAAAACAAAAACAAGCAACGACAACCACCTAAAGGACGGCCACTAGAAAAAAATCTAGAACAAACAAAACTAAAAATCGTTAATCAGCAGCCATCTCTAACATAACTGAGCCATCGATACCCCATTCCTCTAGAAGCCTTCGGACATTGACGCAATTCTTCAGCTTCGCTCCCATCAACTTGTACCGCACTTGTTGAAGAACAATTTCACTTATAGTCTCCGGAGGCCGTAATTGGTTCTTGAATAACCTCGCGTTACGCTCTTGCCAAATAAAATAAGCAGTAGTCGCCACTAACAGTCTTGCTACGTAACCAGAAACAGTCTTCGACTTGGAGTGCTCAAGCAACCAGTTAATAATGTCGTTCCACTTAGGTTGAACCGAAACCATTCCAACTTTTTGCCTAACCGTACTCCACACTTCAGTTGAGAACTTGCATTCGAAAAATAGGTGATTATGCGAGTCGTGATTGGCATAACATAGTAAACAGCACATCATGTTCATATTCTTTCTACGCGAGAAATCCCATGACAAGATTTTATCTTGAGTATGCAACTTTCGCCTCATAATAAGCCATATTAAAAACGCATGACGGGGGATACATTGAGGGAACCAAACAATACGGCACCAATCAACCTCCCCTTCTTGATGCCGAACCGAATCCCAAACACGCGAGGAAGAAAAATCATGTTTATTGTCGCCCTGTCGCCACATAAGTTTATCAGACTTGTTCGGAATCAAACTCAGCTGATCCAGCTGATTAAGATCCGGATAAGAAACCCTCCACTCATTCGGCCAACTCCAAGCATTAGAAGAATAAAGATCCGACACTTTAGAACCCATAACAAAACCCGCGTTAGCAATGACTCTAGGAGAAATGATTGCATCTAACGGCCCGAACTCACTCCATGTATCAAACCATGCTGAAGTATCCATCCCATTACCAATCTCGGACCATATGAATCTCCTTATAATAGGCCGAAGTTGAAGTAGCTTCCTCCAAGACCAGCAGCAACAAGACGGAACTCTGCACGCCCAAAAACTTTTGCCATTCAATCTGTAAGCGTGAACCCACTCAACCCACAAGGATCTACGTTTCGTGAGAATACTCCAAATATGATTTGTCATGAGAGCCATATTAACATCCCCAATCCGACGAATACCTAAACCACCTTCATACTTAGGAACACAAACCGATTTCCACGACACTTTTGCCCGCCCCTTTTGAAACGCACTGTCATGAGACCATAAAAAATTCCGCATCAAAGCCTCCAACTGAAGAATTATCCGAGACGGTAACATGAAAACAGACGACCAATAAATGTGCATCGAAGACAACACAGAGATAATAAGTTGCAACCTGCCTGCAATGAGAGTAATTTATTCCTCCAATGCAAAATCCGTTTTTCCAGTTTCTCCACCAACACATAACAATCCTTATGAAGCAACCTTGAAGAGATAAGTGGCACTCCAAGATACCTCACAGGCAAAGAACCCTCCTTAAAAGGCATAATATTCAAAATAGCAGTTTTCACATATGAAGGCACATTCGAGAAAAACACTGTACTTTTCTGCACACTAGGCGACAAACCAGACATTTTCGTAAATGAATCAAGGGATTTCATAATGCACCTAGCCGAGGCAATTTCACCTTTCGCGAATATAAACAAATCGTCCGCGAAACAAAGATTAATAATTCGTTGACGCTCACACTTATTATGAAATTTAAACGAAGAGTCAATCCTTACCGCATGCTGAAGGATTCCCGTAAGCACCTCCATAACCAACGTGAACAAATAAGGAGAGACCGGATCACCTTGCCTTAAGCCCCGATTACCCTTAAAGTAACCATGAACTTCACCATTAACACAAACCGAATACGTTGTAGTGGAAACACAGAGCATAATCCAGTGAACCATTTTAGGATGAAAACCGAAACCAACCAAAACATTTTTGAGAAATTGCCAATCAACAGTGTCGTAAGCCTTCTGAATATCGACTTTAAAAGCACATTTAGGAGGCCCGATATTACGATGATAATTGCATCAGCTCTTGCGTTAACAAAATGTTATCCGGAATTTTTCTACCTGGAACGAAAGCTGACTGGTTGATGCTAACAATATCGTCCAAAACCACTTTAACTCGATCAGCCACTATCTTGCTAATGCATTTAGACAAAACATTGCAACACGCAATCGGACGAAATTCCGTCACCATAACTGGAGAAGGGGACTTAGGAAGAAGAACAATAAGTGTATGGTTTAATTCACGAAGTAGTTTCCCAGTAGTAAAAAAATAGGTAACAGCCTCCGCCACTTCACTACCCACAATATGCCACACCCCTTTAAAAAATCCAGCAGTAAAACCATCGGGCCCCGGAGCTTTGTCTGACCCAATGGAGAACATCGCCTTCTTAACCTCATCGACTGTGACCGGACGAACCATATGAGCCGCAACGTTTAAATCCAAAGTTTTATTAAATAAATCTGGAGACGGAATAAGAGACGTGTCTCCCTGGCCGCCAAAAAAATTGTCATAGTGCTTAACAAACGCTTCCTGAACCAAAACATCTTCATACACCTTCCCGCTAGAATCCTGAATCACCTCGATACGATTATAATGAATTTTATTCTTGAGAACCGAATGAAAGAAAGCCGTATTCGAATCCCCGGCCGCCAACCAGTCCACTTTGGACTTTTGCTTCAAAAATCGTTCCTCATCTAAAAGCGCTTCTTGATAATCACGTCGGGTACTAGCTTCTACCTCCCTCAATGACATACTAGTCGGATCAATATCAATATCGTGCTGAATCTCATCAAGTTTAACCCTCAGGTCTTGAACTTTCTTATGCAGATTTCCTTGTTTAAAGAGTAAAACTCGAAGCGGAGATTTTAGCAACCGAAGCTTCTTAACCACCGAAAACTGCGGCACCCCTCTAACACACATTTCCCAAGTTCGCTTTACAATGACTGAAAATTCAGGCTTATGAATTAGAAAATTGGCAAACTTGAAAGATCTATGTTTAACTTTCCCATCTTCTGGAACTTTCAGAACACACGGGCAATGGTCCGACAAGCGAGCCGGATAAAAGACCGCCAATGCATTAGGAAACTGAGCTATAAACTGCGAATTCCCCATAATTCTATCAATTTTTTTCAACAAACCAATCCCCTTTTTCGGCTTCTGGCTCCATGTGTAATGAATACCCGAACGATTCAAATCTATCATCTCAACATCATTTACACATGCTTGAAATTCCCTCATGCTAGCCGAGATCGAGGAACACCCCATAGATTTGTCTTCCAGATTTAGAGCCGAGTTAAAATCTCCTAACATGACCCAAGGAGCATCTCGAACAAAAGCCTTATGAAAAGAGAGATGACTCCATAACTCCCTACGAGCAACATAATAATTCGCGGCATAGATAATCGAGCAAAACACCATTTTTTTCTCCTGTTTAAAATTCAATTGTAAGTGCATTACCTGATCCGTCTGTGAAAGCACCATGACATCAAAGATATATGGATTCCAACCAACAATAATCCTGGTTCCTTTATCACAACGATCACCATTAGAAGCCCATTGCCAAGACCGAAAAACCGACTTGCAAATTTTAGATAAATTACTCAGATCAACGTGAGACTCAAGAATCGCACAAAAACTTAAATTAAAATCTTTAATAGCCTGATGAACCTCCGCTTGCTTAATGGGGCGGTTCAAACCCCTAATATTCTAAGAGGCCAGATTAACCATTGATAACTAGCGAAGAAGGATTGCTTGCCCCTTTTTTATTATCTTTTTTAATGGTACCCTGATTCAAAAACGCATCCATCCCATAACCATCTGCCTCATTAAAGACCTCCTCCACCTCTTCTTCCCCAGCTCCACCACGAACCTCCCCTGACTTGTTTCGATCCACATCCTCAGAAACACTTGGATCATTAAGGACATCAAAAGGGTTCGTCGATTGATACCTGGATGCAGATGAACCACTACCCGGTTCTTGAGATTTCTTTGTTACCATTGGCCTATACTCGAATTTTGGCTTGGGCTTATTAATAGGGAATCCAGATTTTCTAGCAGCTTTCTTACCATAAACACCTGTATACCCATCCTCATCAACCAATGGCTTCTTACCAACCCTTGAAATATTACGAGCATCAGGTTGAACTTTCAGCTGGTGAGGGCAAGAATCATCAGAGTGGCCAAAAACACAACAGTGGCCACACCGCAGAGGCACCCATTCGAATTCGACAGACATAGTCTCCTTAATGAAACCCTCCCCCTCGGGTTCAGGTATAGCTAACGTGATCTCCTCCCTTAACTTCTTATCAGCCGAAATCTCTATTAAGGCTCTAGCATAACTACTACGGCCCCACATATCCATGCACATCGATGAAGTATATGAATCCAGAACTTTCGGCACACCAATCGTAGTAGCAATCATACTAAGGCCATCCTCCGTATATGCCGCAATCGGGACATCATGAATTTTAACCCATACCTGCACATTCTTGACACCCTTTTTTTCCAATTTAGTAGTCGGACTCCAGATATTTAGAAAAAGAGGCTGTGACAGAATAATCCAAGGGCCATCTTTCAAAACATTCAACATCCCTGCTTCATCCGAGAACTTGAAGAAGAAAAAACAGTTATCATTCATCACAGACTTTTGAACCCCAAATTTCTTCCAGTTATTACGCACAAAGTAATCAACGACAGGAAAAGCTACCCGATCACCTAGAAAGTAACCATACAAGGTGTTTGCCATTTTATCTTGAGCTAAACGAACAGATTCTTTTGGAAGAACAACATCACACCCATCATGAACATTTTCACTAACAAGAGATCAAAAATTCAGCTTCTTGGTCTTGTTAGCAAGAAGCGAATCAGCATATGATTTGGTTTCCAAGGAATTTCCAATATCCGCCTTGGCCCCCAAGCCACCATCTTTATCGTCTTTTCCACTACCCGAAGATTCACATTCTTGCCGGCCCAAATCAATACTAACAGGAGTAGTAATCTTAGATAATTCATCAATGATATTAATCTGTTTAGGTTCAGTAACAATACCCCGACGAGGCAACAACGGGTTGCCGTCAATGTTGACAACACGACCAGCAAATCCCTTAGAAAATAAGTTAGGTTTACCCCGATCTCCCTTATCAAACTCAGCCGAAGACTTACGATCCTCCATGCAGAAAAACACCACTCTCTCTTTAAACGAAACAGAAGACAACCATGCAGAAGAAAACCCTAAAGAACCAGCGGCACAAAAAACGAGAACAAGCAGAACAGAAACCCTAAAAACTAGCAAACCCTATCCCATGTTCACTCGATCAAGTGCACACAGAATAAGCAGGCGATGGAGAAGAAACAATAGAAACCCTAGATAGAATCGACTCAAAAACGCTAACTAGTTCGTTATAGAAGAGAACATCAACCACTAATCACAGACTGTTATACATTCAACAAGAATGCTAACAAATTCGTTATGGACGATTGATGATCAACATCCAATGACAGACTGTTATACGTTCAATCACGAAAAAATCTTGGGAACCATGAAGAACAGGAAATCGCCTAGCTAGTGAGAGAGAATTAGGGTTTCGACTTACACCTGACATCTTAGTAAACTTTGTCAAAGACTCCATAATGCTTCTAGCCGAATGTAATTCACCTGTAGCAAACACGAACAGGTCGTCCGCAAAACATAGATTGATAATTTTCTGCTTTTCACACTTATTATGAAACCTGAAAGACGAATCAAGCCTCATTTGTTGCGTAATACACGTTAACACCTCCAAAACGAGAGTAAACAAGTATGGAGATATCGGATCCCCTTGCCTCAAACCACGCTTGCCTTTGAAATACCCATGCGTATTGCCCTTAATACAGACTGAATAAGATGTAGACGAAACACACACCATAATCCAGTCCACCATCCTGTTATGAAACCCGAAACCAAGCAACACATCCTTTAAGAAATTCCAATCCACCGTGTCGTACGCTTTCTGAATATCCACTTTAAATGCACAATAGGCGGGCCGAAGTTCCTATGATAATTATGCATAAGCTCTTGAGTCATCAAGATATTATCCGAAATCTTCCTCCCTTGCACAAACGCAGACTAGTTTACACTCACAACCCATGAAAGCGCTTTTTTCATACGATCAGCCACTATCTTGCTAATACATTTATATATAACGTTGCAACACGCAATAGGACGGTAATCCGTAACCACTGCCGGTGAAGAGACCTTAGGAATAAGCACAATCAACGTATCGTTAATCTCTTGAAGCATTCTCCCAGTATTGAAGAAATCTTGAACAGCAATATCACCTCGTTACCAACAATCGGCCAAGCAAGTTTAAAAAACGCAGCCGAGAACCCATCTGGCCCAGGAGCTTTATCATTACCCATACCAAATATCGCCCTCTTAATCTCATCCCCTGCAACATGGGCAACCATATTGGATGCCACTTCAGGGTTGAGCCGTTGTGCAAACAAGTCAGGAGCTGGCCGAAGCGACGTATCACCGAGACATCCAAGAAAATTCTCATAGTGGAGCACAAAAGCTTTTGGAACATCCTCATCCTCAAAAATTTGCCCAACAGCATCCCTCTTGCACAACCCCCCTGAACAGCCCAGATCTGATTCACTTTCAGAACCTCTTCGTCGATTCCTAACCTTAATAGCTTATTTAATCAAAAAAGTCATTTTTATAGAGTAAGACCTTTACTAAGAAGGAAAAACCCCATCTCATTCGACAACAAGCCCAAGCCCTTCTCCTCAAAGAGCACTAGTTGCCTTTCAAATTATAAAAAACCCAAAATGTGTTCTCCAACCCACTTCTTATATGTTTTGATTTGATTCAAAAGAAGTTCGCTTTCTCTACTCTTCAAAAAAACACAAATATCTCTTTAATTCATCATTGGACTGGTTTTCAGTTCAAGATTCTCCTATTGTGTATTTTGATGCCCCTATCTTCAAAGGCAGAAGAAAAACATCATATTTGAATGATTTAGAAATGAATATCAGAAAAAGGATTGACGGATGGAAGGCCAGGTTTCTCTCTTTTGGTGGTAAGCTCACTCTCTTAAAATCAGTCCTTTCCCCTATTCCTATACATACCTTGGCAGTGTGGTCTCCCCCTAAGACTGGGATTTCTAAGATGAAAAGTGTTATGGCTTATTGATTATGGGATTCCAATGGTGAGCACAGGCACCACTGGATTGCTTGGGACAACATTTGTCAATCCATGAAGGAGGGTGGGTTGGTAATTAGACAGGAAAGCTTTGCATGCCAAACTTGCGGGGGCTTATGTTGTTGGTCAGTTTCTCTGGGGCAAGTTTATGTGATCTAAATAGGGTCATCCATTGGATGTGGCGTCTAAGCCTATTTCTTTCTGATTTAAGCTCTCATGTTTGGAGGAATGTTTTCCCTCATGTTAGTACCATTCTGGGCAAGTCTCATTGGGTGGTAGGTGCTGGTAACATCAGCTTGAGCATGGCTAACTGGGGTGCTAGTGCTTTTTCTGTGCAAAATGTGGATCTTAATACTCCTTTTAGAGAAGTTATTCAATCTGCTGATTTTTCTACCTTAGTTCTGACTAGCTTATCCATAGAGGCTCAATCTATTTTGTAAGATATCTCTCTAGATTCTGACATCCTAGATAGACTAGTTTGGCATCATTCCCCTTCAAGTCTTTTCTCCTCTGCTTCATATTGGCATTTTCCCAGAATTCATGGCCAAAAAAGTCCTTGGTGGTCTCTATTATGGAACCAGTGGCTTCCTCCTAAGATGGGTTGATTCTCTTCTTTTGGAGATTCCTCAGGAATGCTCTTCCTATGGATGACAGGCTCAGATACATGGGCTTTCAAATGCCTTATCAATTTCATTTCTGCATTAGAAGTCAACAGGATTCTTTACTTCATTTGTTTTGTCTAGGTGAAACTGCCTCTCATATTCACAGTCAGAAGCACTAGCCTTCCTCTTCGATTCAAGCAAGTCGACCATTGAATCTATTAAACTGGGCCGCTTCTTCCCCCTCTGCAGGAAGACTTCCTTTTTTCCCTTGCCTGGCTGGTTATCTCAAACCGGCATTCAAACCCACGAAGCCTAGCCGCACCGCCATTGTGCTATTACCCCTACGCCTAGAAAGCCTCAGTTACAGACTGAACTTACCTATAGGAGGAGGTTTGATTCCATTGCCATTTACTGTTCCATGTGATCCTTACACCGACACCCCCATCTATCCAAAGGAGAATCAGTTGAAAGAAGTGAGAGCCCCCTTCCCCTTGTTGTCTCTAAATAAACCACCACCAGTACACTCTTCCACTACAGATGCTGAAAACCCGATTCCTTCCCAGGCTTTTCTCTTATCCCTGACTTGCTAGTACTCAACCTAGAGATGAAAGAAGTAAGAGCCCCCTCTTGTCGCAAAATACTAAATTAGGTTCAGTTGGAAAAACAGCTATAAATGACCTCTACAAATGAAGGATGCAAGTCCTCTCAACAAACTCCATATCTGCAGAAAAATGCCACTATTCTAAATTAATATAGTAAGGCGTTTCTAATCTTCCTCGCAGCAAGACTTCTGAAAGCCAGTTGCTAAGAAAAAGATTAGAACAAGAGGGCTCTGGCAATTTTGGAAGTAGCTTGACTCATTCCACCCAGCAAGTCTGGGGTGAACGAGAACTAGTTCATCACCAACATGCTTAACTCCTAGGACTTTTGGGATTGAATACTCTTACTCTTGTTGACCAAAAGATGGTGAAGAGAGGAGCTAGATAGAAGTAGTTTTGAATGAGGAGAGGGAAATCTGGCCATTAGTTATGTCATTTTTTGTTTGGTCATAAGTTGGTTAGAGAAAAGTAATTAGTTCAGTTTTAGGCATACACTAATAGTAGGTTACGATTCAAAAGAAAGAGAGATTCAAGCCAATCGACCGACTAAGAGGACTATTCAAATGCGGAAGTAGATGTCCATACTCATACAGTTGCAAAATGACACTTGACCTATTTCCCTCATAGACAGACATGGAAATTAGAAAGTGTCTATCTTATATAGCTGTCAAATGAGACTTTCACTTTTCCCTTTGTAGAGCAGATCATGAATTGAAAAAGTTCTATCTGGGCAAAATCTCATTTTTTTTCTAGATTTCCCTTCATTTTGGGCACCAATCCCGACTTCTCCTGTTGCTATAGTATAATAAGATATATGCGCCTACCTTAAAGTCACCTATCGACACTCAAGCCTGTTCATCCTGCTCTCTTTCCTTTATAAAACTAGAAGAGATAGAAGGCTCTCCTGTCTTTGCCCATTGATAGATATGCCTGAAGTACCGAAACTCTCTCCCTTAGGGCTCTCTTTTCGTTAGCCGGTGAGGAGTGAGGGATCTACTGAGACTGAGCCATCTTCGCTAGCCGATCTGTCAGTTCTATAGGGTATGAAGCTCTTTCCTAGTATTGGGTTCAGGAATTCATGCTCGCAGGTAAAGAGACTAAAGAAACAAGAACAAAAACAGTCTCTTGAAAGAAGGGAGCATTTGCCCACTCTATGGTACATGAGCTCCTCGTCCAACTTACTGTCTTCCGATTTCATATCAGTTACAAGCTTGTCATTTCAATCACTTGCTACCTTTAAAGGAAAGCAGTTCGCCCATTGAATCGATTAATCTAAGTTCCCTACTTATAGAGTGAACGTGAAAGCCAGTCTATAGTCCACCATGCTAATGGAATGTTAGTGACACAAGTAGTAAATTCATTCGTTGACAGGAGCGAGTAGAAATAGAGAGCGTAAAGAGGGTCTTATCATGAATATTAGCCTGCTTTCCTTTCTCCTATTGCAGTAGACTACAGTCTTACCACTATAATAGAAATAGAAAATAGGTCCAAAAGCAGGAAGCACAGTCAGGAAGGTAAGTTAGAACTCTTTTCTGAATTCCTATCTATAAAGTCAGGCTTGTCTATACAATACAACAAAGTGAGGTAAAATCATTAGTTAGGCTAGTGATTTTGTTTCCGTCTTTTGAAAGAAGTAAGGTGTTCTTCCTTCATCCTCCATCCACACTATGAGGGCCAGCCGGAATATGTTTGGCTATTCAATAGCCAATTCCATTTCGGTTCATTTTGGTATGCTGGGAAGATGAAGAGATGAACTTTCGAATTCAGTTACAGATAAATTGAGCAAGAGGCTTTCGGGATGGAAAGGTGCCCGCCCTATTAGGTCAAGCTGGTAAGGCCTTATTTTTAATGAAATCCACCCTTTAAAGCTTGCCTTTATTCCCTCCTTGTCCGGGGTCCCGAAAGGAATGTTTCACACCCCGACCACGTAAAACAACAAATCGTGGTGGAAACGTGGGAGTGTTGTAACAGAATTATTGTTTCACAACCATGGATTCAAAAAGTTTCGTTTTATTTATTCATTAAGTAATTTACATTGTTTTAAAACAAGACAAACATGTTACATATCGGCTATCATTGTTATTATGTCACTAAGGCCTCGTCCAGATCCTATGTGACTCATACATCCTAGCAGTCAACATCAAGCAACATCACCTGAAACAAATGTAAAAAAACAAAGTCAGCAAAGAAATGTTGGCGAGCACATAGGTTTTATGAGAGTGTCGGATTCATGGCTCGTTTATATGTTGCAATACTTAATTAAAAACCTTGTTTGGAAAAGTATAGTATTGCGACATAATTAACCAACTCAAATCAAATTCGTTATAATTTATAAAATCTTGTAGCCATGATTCTTAACCCCAAAACATTTATTTAATTAAATCAAATGGTAAAAACATCTCGTAAAAACTCGTTATTCAGATCAAGGTGTGCAGAATTCAAATGAGAGCTTGGGTTTATATAGGATTCGGTAAACTGTTAGGATCGTTTCTCGAAGTTTGAGCTTCAATCTAGGCCTTACATTTGGGCACAAGGTTTTGTAATACATGGGGTACTCAAATACCAGTCCATAGAGTGCAAAACCAGGGATTAAAACCATTAGAACAGGTGGTAATGACCAGATTCAATGTTTCTCCAAATCTGCTGACTCTGGTAAAGCTTACGGACCGTAAGCAACATCCCATACAGTCCGTATGGGACCTGCAAGTCAGAAACTTTCACAAAATGGCAGATTTAGTCCCTGAAGCCCCAAACTTGATTTTTGATGCATTTTTGACACGTTTAAGCCCCGTTAACCCCATTTCAAAGCTCTAAAATGAAGTTAAAGTATAGGGAACTCAAAACATGCTCAAAAACATCTCGGATGTCGGTTCGTTCGGTCGTACGGTTGCGTTATTCTGTTAATTACGACGGCAGTCGTAATGAACGCAAAAACGATCCAAATTAAGCGACGAATGGAATTTTTTTTTGGGTAAAGGGTTACCCCTGGTGAATTTTATAAATAATTAAAACAGGGTGCGACAAAAAGTTTGACACACACTACTAGGCTTAAAACACAAAGCCTAGGACACACAAAAACCCAACAACCAAAACAAACACAAACCAACTCAAAACAAAAACAGCCCAGCTATACTAAACCACATAACACTATAACCCAAACACTAGACGCGCTTTAACCCGAGTCCTCTTCCATGTTGTGCATTGGAATCTTCCATCTCTCCAGGAGCTTCCTGTGCTTCATGTCTCTACCGATCTTGAAACCCATCAGTTGAAGTCTGACCGTATCAAGGATCACCTGAGCCACTGTATCAACACATCTTTGACTATTCGAAATCAGCCGGTTGTTTCGCTCTTTCCAAATAAAATATGTAGAAGCCGCAACCACAAGTTTGCACACAATATGATCTAAACTCTTTGAACTTGCACTCTGCTCTACCCAAACCATAACAAAATTCCATGTATCATTTACACTCTCCATATCGATCCTTTTCTTAACAATATTCCAAATCTTAGACGCAAAAGAGCACTGAAAGAACAGATGATCTCTTGAATCTCGACCATACTTACACAGGGGACAACACATAAGATTTAAATTGGTAGCACTACCCGCTTGCCAAACTGCCAAACGATCTTGTGTCATCAGCTTGTTCTTTATAACCAACCAAAGATGAAACGAGTGTCTTGGTATGCATTGACTATACCACACCATGTTTACCCACATCACCTTCGTTTCTCTTAACCGAATGTTATTCCATGCTTCCCTAGAGGTAAAATGAACAATTTCGCCATCCATATTCTTCCATCCGAGTCTATCATTCGAACCAGAAACTAGTAAAGGAACCGTAACATTGTTGAGTACCGGAAATAAATCATTCCATGCTTGTGGCCACCTCCAACGACCATCATCATCTATAAGGTCAGCAACAGTAGTATGCAAATTAAAACCAGCTCTTGCAATCACTCTAGGCGTGATAAAATTACGGATCGGGCTGCAAGAACACCAATTATCGCTCCAAGCATTTGTTTGAGATCCACTCACAATCGACTTCCAAATAAAAGGTCTAACCAGGCTCCTAATCAGCAATATCTTCCTCCAACTCCAAGTCAAATTACCCCTACATTGGATCTCCCAAAAGTTTCTACCTTTTACCTTGTACGAGTGGATCCATTGAACCCACAACGATTCTCGGTTGGTTATAATACTCCATATATGCGATGTCATGAGGGCTTCATTAACGTCTGTTATACTACGAATTCCAAGGCCACCTTCATCTTTTGGCTTACATATTTCCTTCCACGCCACTTTTGACCGGATATTCCCTTGAGAACCAGCATTCCATAAAAATCTCCTCATCCTCTTTTCCAGATCCTTAATAATACGAGCTGGCATGATAAAAACCGATGCCCAATATGTATACATAGCTGATAGCACCGAGTTGACAAGTTGCAATCTACCCGCAAATGATAAAGATTTAGACATCCAGCTATTGACCTTCCTATCCATCCGTTCCACCAAAACGTTACAATCTCTAAACGACAGCTTTGTAGATATTAGGGGAACCCCAAGATATCTAACCGGCAATACACCCTCCCTAAACGGTAATAAATTCAGAATTTCTGCTTTAATATTAGCTGGCACATTGCTGAAAAAAATCGTACTCTTCAACAAACTAGGCACAAGACCCGATATGCTAGAAAACTTCTTCAAGACATTACTAACCAGCTGAATCGAACCCAGGTCACCATTCACAAACACAAAGAGATCATCAGCAAAGGAAACATTGATAATCTTTTGTTTAGAACAGTGAGCATGAAACTTAAACGCAGGATTCAAGGCCATCTTTTGTAAAAGAAGCGATAAAACCTCCATGATCAAAGTGAACAAGTACGGAGACATTGGATCTCCTTGCCTTAACCCCCGTTTCCCTCTAAAATAACCGAATAAGAGACCGTTGTGACACAAGCCATAATCCATGCAACCATTTTTTGATGAAACCCAAACCGGTTTAGAATTGCTTCCAAAAATGACCAGCTGACAGTATCATAGGCTTTCTGAATATCAATTTTCAATGCACATCTAGGAGGACCTCGATCAATATGATAGTTATGCATAAGTTCCTGTGTAAGAAGAATATTATCCGAGATCTTCCTTCCTGGAACGAACGCGGACTGGTTTATATTAACTAGCGACCCCAAACTGCCTTTTATTCTATCCGTAATAATTTTGCTAATGCTTTTATATAACACATTGCAACAAGAAATCGGCCGGTAATCAAGCACCGTGTTTGGCGTGTCAATTTTTGGCACCAATGCTAAAATGGTATGGTTAATTTGTTTAAGAATTAAACCGTTATTAAAGAAATCTAGCACCGCCTTTGTTACTTCATCTCCCACCACATCCCATGAATTCTTAAAGAAAGCTGATGTATATCCATCCGGACCTGGAGCCTTAATCTCACTTATCCCAAACATGGCCTTTTTAACCTCATCACCAGTAACCTGTCTCACCATATTCTGAGCGGCACTCACCTCAAGAACATTAACGAATAGCTCAGCATCATCCAAAGTATCAACATGATCCTCAGTACCCATAAACACAGAGTAATGAGCAAGAAGAGCAGCAGCAACATCAACTCCCTCAAACTGATTCCCATTCATATCCTTGATACAATTAATTTTATTTCGAGCATTCCTACTTTTCACAGAATTATGAAAATAGGAAGTGTTCGAATCCCCGCACATAACCATTGGACTTTAGATTTCTGTTTCAAAAAACATTCCTCATCATAAGCCGCGGCTTTGAAATCTTGAAGACATTTTGCTTCTGAAGTCCGAAGGGCTGCATCCATCGGGTTAGCTTCCACCTGTTTTTGAATATGATCCAGCTCTATTCTTAAATCAGTTACCCTCTTATGGAGATTACCTTGGTTACGGAGGATCCTTCTAAAGTGCGGCTTCAAGTTCTTCATTTTCTTGACAACCGAAAACATCGTAACACCATCCACAGTTTTTGACCATTCAGAATTAACAGCATGCTGGAACTCTGCTTTTGTTGTAATAAAATTTGGAAATTTAAACGGCTTTGGACGAACCGAAGAAACAGACGATAACTTCAGAATGCCCGGAGCATGATCTGAAACACGGAACGGCTGAAATAACGCATATGCATCTGGAAAAGCCTCTAACATCTTAACATTACCCATAATACGATCAATCTTCTTAAACACACCAACCCCATCCTTTGGCTTTTGGTTCCATGTAAAATGTAATCCATGACTCTTAACATCGATCAGCTCTATGATTTGGATACAATCATAAAACTCTCTCATAGCTATAGTGTGAGTGGATGGACCTGTGAGAAAATCTTCCATATTCAAAGCTGCGTTAAAATCACCCATTACCACCCAAGGCTTATCATGAGCTAGACCTTTGAAATTGCATAAATCCTCCCAAAGTGATCTTCTATCCTGGTACTTGTTCTTTGCATAAATAAACGAACAAAAAAGCATCTTCTTATCCAATTTTAAATAAATCTGAGTATGTATAACTTGATCCGATTGATATAAAACCATAAGGTCAATGTCATCCGGATTCCACCCCAAGATAACTCTAGTACCTCTATCACAAACACCCCCATTCGACGTCCAGTTCCAGCTACGAAAGACACTTTTGCAAATCTTATCTAACTTATCCACCTCCACATGCGATTCCAGAATAGCACAAACACTTAACCGATTTTCACTAATGAGCAAACGAACCTCACTTTGTTTCAGAGGTTGGTTCAGACCCCTTATGTTCCATGAAGCTAGACTACCCATTAAAACCCATCTCATCGGGAGTGCTTACCCCCTCCGGTCTTTTTTCATTTAAATTACTACTCATAAAATCATCCATCTCCGTCGGATTAAAATCTTTCACTTCGTGCGGTTGTTGCACTCGAATACCACCCACATTAGTTTCAGCATTAGTTGGTTCCAACCTCTCATCAACCTTCTCATTAGCAAGAGCCTCAAACGAATTTGACGTTTTAACCGTATTAGTCTTCAAATAAGACATATCATCCCCCTTCGTTCCTGAAGTACTAGCATTATTCTTGTGAGCCTTTGGTTTATACACAAACTTGGCCTTTTGCTTCTTTTGTGGAAAGGAATATCTCGCCATTTTCCGTTTGTCTGTAACAAACCCCTCCTCATCAACAGATATTTGTTTAGACTTTCCACTCGGTTTCTTGCCACATGTAGAATCATCATGTCCAAAAAGACAGCATGCACCACACCGTTGTGGCTTCCACTCATACTAAACCTTAACCCTTTCAGTTATGTATCCCTCTTCATCCATTTTTTGGAATTGCCAGCACAATCTCATCTTTAATTTCTTTATCCGCATTAATCTCTATCATCGCCCTGGCATAACTAGTTCTACCCCAGTTATCAGCACACATATCCGCTGTATAAGCATCTAACCTTTTTGGAACCCCTAGCTTAGACGCTAGTAAACTTAGACCATCATCCGTATAAACTGCAATCGGAACATTATGAAGTTTAACCCACACTGGCACCGTTTTTATCCCATCTTTCCTAAGGCTCACTGACGGAGACCAAACATTTATAAACAAAGGAATTTTCCTAATCAACCATGGACCACCCTCTAAGACTTTCATCATACCTTCCTTAGATTTGAACTTAAAGAAGAAAAATCCACTTGCATTCATCATGAGTTTTAAGAATCCAAACTTTGACCATACATTCTTAGCATAATACTCCACAACTGGGAATGGCAGCCTGTTACCCAAGAAATAACCA
This sequence comes from Helianthus tuberosus, assembly GCA_030545235.1. Lineage (NCBI taxonomy): Eukaryota > Viridiplantae > Streptophyta > Magnoliopsida > Asterales > Asteraceae > Helianthus > Helianthus tuberosus. The sequence continues at coordinate 103,990,789 of CM060412.1, read as the reverse complement.
TAAAGCACATTTTCAAACTTATCCTGAACCTTTTTGACTACTTATTTTGGAATGACAACATCCACATCTTCTCGGGTCTCCACTGGCTCCATGAGTCTAAAGTTAATTTCCCTTTTATTCCGCATAGTAGTCTGAAGCTTTTCAGCATAAGGAATCGGCATTGTACTCTTCTGATTCTGATCTTCCTTGTATTCAGCGTTTGATCTCTCCAACTGTACCGGCACAGTGACTTTCTCCAACTCATCGATCACATTTATTATCTTCTGCTCTTTCTGAACCACTCCACGCCGAGGGATTACCGGATTACCATCAATGTTCAGGGGCTTGGCAAATAAGGACATCTTATCCCGTATCTCATGAATATTCAACGGCGCATAACCCTTCGAGCTAATAAACACATCCTCATGCATTTTTTCAGAAAACGATTGGAACCCTAAATCCTCCAGTCCCCGATCCCTATTACTTATATCAGGCGGCTTAACCTGTTTTGAATCCATAACACGAGAAAAGAAGAACCATGCAACGTAACAAAAGAACGAATCAAACAAAATCCAACGCGTATTGGCGACAAACCCTAGCAAGAAAAACGAAAAGAACAAACCCTAATCCTGACTTCAAAAGATTAGAAACCAAGGTAGAGTCAAGAAACCTTACTCAGAAGGATCGACAACACCACAATTGCTAACCCAGATCGATCAAGAAGAAGATCAGAATGAACAAAAGAAACTAGGGTTTCTCAGGATCGCCAAAATCGCCTAGAGCCATAACATCTTGTTCCTCTCTTACGAATGGAATTTTATCATGCCAATCACTAAAATAAAACATTTTAATGATTACATAAATTTTTGGATGTCCGGATATATTCAGAACGTAAGATATGCGCGAAAATGCAAACTTATGCACTTTTTGACGCTTTTAGTCCCTATTGATCAATAAAGTTTATTTTAACATACTGAACCCCTCAAAGCCTATTTCTAAGCTATGTAAAGGATATTTAGGGTATGTTTAACTTATGATCAAGTTCCGGAATGTTTGTTACCATACAAATCGGTATAGTTTCGCAGTTTGACATAAATAGTCCCTGCGATCGAACAAACTTGATTTTGACACACCAAACCATCCAAAACTTATTTCTAAGTTATGTGGAGGTTATTTAAGGTATGTTAAGCCTATGTCACTATTCTGGAGTGTTTGTCGCATTAAACTGACTGCGTTTACGCACCAGATTGCGTATAACCTTCCAGAAAGCGATTTAAAGCTTGAAATTGGAATCGAATCAAATCGAAAAATCATTAAACACAAATACACACATAATAACACCAAAACACATATAATAACACCAAAGCACATTGTTTTATTGATAATTAACATTGTTTTACATTATACATCGATTACAGAACATAGTTGTCACAGTCTCCTCTACTTTAGGAAATTTCGTCCCGAAATTTTAACTAGAGGAAACTTGTGAAAACAAATGCGGATGTTTCGCCTTCATTTGGTCCTCACGTTCCCAAGTAAACTCTGGGCCATGTTTGGACACCCAACGAACCTTGATCAATCGAATCCGTTTGTTCTTCAACTGTTTGACTGCACGGTCCATTATCTCCACGGGTTTCTTGACAAAGTGCAACGTTTCATCAACTTGAATTTCGTAGAGTGGAATGTGAAGATCAGCATCAGCTAAACACTTTCGCAAATTGGACACGTGAAAAGTCGGATGAATATTTCCAAGCTCTGGAGGTAGCTCTAGTCGATAGGCAACCTTCCCAATTCTTTCAACAATCTTAAATGGTCCAATCATATCGAGGTGCAAGTTTTCCTTTCTTTCCAAATCTCACCACTCCCTTCCAAGGTGACACCTTGAGTAGGACACAATCTCCGACTTGAAATTCTAAGGGCTTGCGTCGCATATCCGCATAACTCTTTTGACGACTTCTTGCTGTCACAAGATTATCGCGAATTTTCTTGATCTTGTGTGTTGTTTCCAGAATGAGCTCAGGTCCAGTATGTCACACCCCCAAAATCCACACGCGGAGTATCACCGCCTAGAGGCGTGACATGACCAGGATCAAGCCACCAATCATATTGAACAATAGTAAATGTAATTCAACCAAATAATATGAAAGGTGTTCCAAAACAAAAGTATAGTTTCAAGGTTTAGCGGAAGCATAAATGTAAAAACCCAACATAAGTAATAAGTTTGGAAATGTCATAAATGTTTAACATGGCATTTACGATCCGTGTCCAAAACGACCGCGCCTCCCGGTGCAAGCTCCATGAGTACCTATTGTCCTGCAAGGCATGTAACAACGAGTCAACAACAAAGTTGAGCGAGTTCACAGTTGGTTGTTTAGTTATAGTATTTGTTTAGTAAGCCGTATGTTCGTTTAGTAAACCATGTATCGTATTTTTTTGTATCGCGGCCTTCCAGGCATGTTTGCGAAGATTAGTGGGGGTTTCCCATGTGTTCTAGACTAGTTGTATTTGTATCGCGGCCCTCCAGGCATGTTTGCGAAGATTAGTATTCCTATCGCAGCCATTCCAGGCATGTGTGCGAAGATTCGTGGGGGCTTCCCATGTGTTACTAGTCTAGCTGTCTCTATAAGTGACCTCCCCTAACGAGGTCAGTGGTACAGATTCCCGTAACGATGAAAGTACAAGTAATCGTTCAATCCCATTCCCAACCCCGGGAATCCCATGCCTTGGTAAGAGTGTGAACTCACCTTGGTTTGCTCGGCAGGTACACAGAAAGGTTACTTGAGCTAAGGGGGTCAACCACGTCCTAACATGGTTACCATACAAGTCAGGTCTAGGTTCAAGAAGTGCACGTATGATTACACATAGGTTACAAACACGTATATAACATGGCAACACATTAACAGTCAAGTATATAACATGCTCATACTTGTGCGTTTCGAAAGATTGGGCTCGCACAAGTCTAACAGCCTTGTGCGATTCACCCGTAGAAGCCCAATGATACCCGGCCCAATAAAATATAAGCAGTCCAGCATGTAAACGGCCCAAACAATGAACATGAGTCTTGTGCGGTCCGGATGGTCTTGTGCGATTGACCAGTCCTTGTGCGATTGGAATTGGGCCTTGAGGCCCAACAGTGAAATGGTTTAAGTAGTTGTGTGTGTGGCCCAAGCCTTGTGCGATCGACACTGTCTTGCGCGATCCACAAGGTCTTGTGCGATCATGCATAACATAGTTGTACCGTGCTTAATTGGTGGTACCAGATCTTGTGCGACTATACTTGTGCGATCAGTCTCCTTGTGCGATTGAGCTCTTGTGTGATTCAAGAGCTTATGTGATTGCACTTGTGCGACTGGGGGACTTGTGCGATTGGTTTGAATTATCCCGAAATCATGGCAATCAGTTACATGGTTTCCATTTATGTGGTTATCAATCAACAACTAACAGTTTCCAAACCAAACAATAATCGATCAAAACAAGGTTTTTATCGCAATACTCATATGAACCCTAACATATTTCATAGCATGAACATCAACCACACTTTCAAACACATTAGCAGATTCATGGCCTTGATTACTATCATACACCCTACACATCAATACAACAATCATCCGAATAACAACACATCACAGCCGGTTATCATGCATACACTCGAACCGATTAGCCTATTACCATATCCGATTTAATCATACAACCTTAGCATCATGCAACAAATAGTTACCAATGATTCTATTAACAGAAACCCTAACCGGATTAGATCATCATACAATAAAGTAACAAGAAAACACTAAAGCACTAACCGGATTAGATGATTGGAAAAAGGAGACCTCGAGTGGGTAAGGGGCTGCCGTCGGCTTCGAGAGAGAGAGAGAGGAAAAGTATTAGGGTTTGGTGTGTGTTTTGAGTGTTGAGCAAATGATGAGGAAAACAAACCCCCAAACGCATTATGTGCCCGGTTATATAGTAACATGGCCGAAACCCCAAGTGGGCTGTCCATTCGGTCCGAGTTCAAGAGGAGTGGGCCGAACCCAACTTGGGCTGCTCTCTTGATTCGAGTACAAGAGAGTGTGGGCCGAGAGTGGTAAGGAACCAAAGCCCAAAGGCTTGTGCGATCGGCCAAATGTTGTGCGATTGAGTCACATATAAAAACATACACACATTCACATAATATAAACATAATATTAATGAACCAAGTTCATATAATCACATCACGTTCACATACGTTACATGAAACACAAAGATAGGTTCGAATTACGAGTTGTCACACAGTAAGCTGAGCTTCACCGATCTCTTTCCAGCAGACAGGTGAACGACATTTTCGATCGTAGAGAGCTTCGAATGGTGCCATATTGATGCTAGCATGATAACTATTGTTGTAAGAGAACTCGATCAATGGAAGATGAGAATCCCAATTACCACCAAAGTCTATCACGCATGCTCTAAGCATATCCTCCAAAGTTTGAATCGTTCTCTTAGATTGTCTATCTGTTTAGGGATGAAGAGCAGTGATTAGATTTAGTTGGGTTCCCATAGCAGATTGCATGGTCTTCAAAAAATGAGATGAAAATCAAGCATCACGGTCAGATATGATATCCAAAGGAACACAATGTCGAGATACAATCTCATCAACATAAATCTTTGCAAGTTTATCAGCAGATAGATCCTCGCGAATCGGAATAAAATGAGCTGACTTCGTTAACTGATCGATAACAACCCAAATAGCATCATGACTTTTAGAAGTACGTGGTAATTTAGTGATGAGATCCATAGCAATGTTCTCCCACTTCCAAACCGGTATCTCTGGTTGTACAAGAAATCCAGAAGGTCGTTGATGTTCAGCCTTGACTTTGAGACAAGTTAGGCATTTCGTCAAATACAAGGCAACATCCTTTTTCATACCAGGCCACCAGTACTGAGTACGAAGATCCTTGTACATTTTATCAGCACCAGGATGGTAGAATATCGAGACTTGTGAGATTCGTCCATTAACAAAGTGCGAAGATCGTCTTGTTTCGGAATCCACAATCGATCCTTGAAATAGAGCAACCCATCGTCTTTCACTTCGAGCTTAAGCTCAAGCTGATGTGGTAATTCCTTACCCATCAGATTTTGTGAAACACAAAATTGATGAGCTTGAGAGACACGAGTTTGAAGATCAGATAGAGTTCGAACAGAATGAAGCTTGACTCGTCCTTTTCGACTAAGCGCATCAGCTACGACATTCGCCTTACCAGGATGGCAGCGAATCTCGCAATCGTAATCGTTTAAGAGCTCAACCCAATGTCGTTGCCTCATGTTCAGCTCCTTCTGATTTAGAATATGCTGGAGACTTTTGTGGTCTATGAAAACCACACACTTCATCCCATAAAGGTAGTGTCTCCAGATTTTAAGAGCGAAAACCACAGCACCTAACTCAAGATCGTGAGTCGTGTAGTTCTTCTCGTAAACTTTCAGCTGTCTTGATGCATAAGTTATCACTTTACCTCGTTGCATAAGAACGCAACCAAGGCCAAGATTCGATGCATCACAATAGACAACGAAATCATCATTTCCCTCAGGCAAAGATAAAACAGGAGCATCACAGAGCTTCTGTCTCAGCGTTTGGAACGCTTCCTCTTGCTTGGGTCCCCACTCAAAAGGCTTATTCTTCTGAGTCAAAGCAGTGAGTGGAACCGCAATTTTTGAGAAGTTTGAAATAAACCGTCGATAATATCCAGCAAGACCAAGAAAAGATCGAATCTCTGTGGGCGTCGTTGGTGTATTCCAATCCTTAATAGCAGCTATTTTGGATGGATCCACATGAATACCCTGCTCGTTGACTATATGACCCAAAAATTGAACTTCTTTAAGCCAGACTTCACAATTGGAGAATTTACCAAAAAGTTGTTCCTTCTTCAGGAGTTCTAGTGTCAAACAAAGGTGTTGCTCGTGATCGGCTCGAGACTTTGAATATAAAAGAATATCGTCGATGAACACAATGATGAACTTGTCTAAATAAGGTTTACAGGCCCCTATTCATTATGTCCATGAAGATAGCTGGAGCATTCGTCAAACCAAAAGGCATGACTGTGAACTCATAATGCCCAACCTTTCCATGAAAGCAATGGCTCTCTGGGCGATATTGGCGACCTAGGCGATATTGGCAAACCCTAGCAGATTCTTGATACTCCTTTTCTTGTTTGATCTCGATTTTCATCTTAGGGTTTGTCTTTTCGATCCTTAGGTGATAATCAGTTGAAATCGGATTAGGGTTTTGCAGTTAGGGTTCGGCAATTTATCTCCTTCAGCGCGGATTGAGGCATCATCTTCAGTTGATTTTCATCTTCTGCCCGATTTAGGGTTTTGAATCGGATCAAAGTTTCTGATTGTAGACGGGGTGTGCGGCAATTTTCGCCAATTCATATTCAGTCGATTTCAGATTTGTGATTAGGGTTCTGTTTGGTGTTTTTCTGATCAGCGACGGGGGAGTGGCTGGCTTTTTGTTCCGGCAGATTTTTTCTCTCCTATGGCTGTCGATATGGATGTTCTAGATGCAGACAGCTCCAACATTTTTGCGAGAAAGATTAAGAACATTGACGGGAAACCATTTCAGCCAAGACAGTCGTCACATATGGCGGCTAGGGTTTCTGATGTGACAACCCTCAAAATCCCATGTATTCCGTACAATTCATTAATAATTAAATTGCTTGACGACAGTGTGGAATTACTTAACTGCTTTCCGATATCTGTGTTATACTTACATGTATTTGTTAACATACTAGTAGGATACATAAAAGTTACTAAATAGTCCGGTATGCCTTCCTGAGTGTCAAAAATTAAAAACGTTACAAAAATATATACATAGGACACGTTACGAATTAATTAGCACTTTAACGGAGTAATATCCAACCGTACAACCGGACATAACCCGGGACATAAAATATTGTCATGGACATAGTTTTTCTTTTCTGAGCTAGTTAGGGTCCCCGAATACCCTAACCCCCGTTATATTATATAACACTCTAATAATTAATTTATTATACCTAATTAACTAAATATAACTAACCTATCTAGTTGAAATTCAACCATGTATCCACCCCCCCCCCCCCATGATCATTTCCCCCTTGGGAGACACACCACACCTTTTTCGATTATTATATTGATGATTGTCCAAAATCTAGCAAACATATGATCTAGTGGTTAATTATATTGAATGGTTTATAAGTTTGGCCAAGAGCTCATCATTTCCTTAAAGACACTTAACAAAAAAAAATTCATCTTTCTCTCCTCTTGCTTGTGTCTCCGGCCGAACCCACACACACCCATCTCTCCATCATTCAAGTTGTTCTAGCAAGTTCCACTTACATACAAAGGTGAAGGATCTCATACAAACAAGCTCGGTGCTTAGGGAATCGCGAGGACCTCACCACAACGCTATTAACCACCCGTTTTTCATCTAGTTTCTTCCCTAGGCTCGAGCTAGTAGTAAGTGACTCTAAACGCCTTTTTGATCTATTCTAAAGTGGTTAATAAGAAATTTGTTGGATAAAAATTATAAACACTAAAGATCACAAACTAAAAGTATTGTAAGAAGATGAACAGGGTGGATAAAGAAAAGTTATGTGTGTAAATCATGTAGATCTTGTGTGGTTATGATTATTGGTTGATTATCTGATGTTTTGCTGATTAATATTAATGTTTGATGTTGTTGTGGTCACTAAACATGATTAACGGAATCAATCGAACACCAGTTAGTAAGATAAAGAGTGAAAACAGAATATGTCCCGGTTTTACAGCCAACTTCAGTTGGCTGTAAACAGGCCATAACTTAACGAAAAATGTGTTTTCTGAAGCCTAGATTTATGTGTTATAAAATACGGTTCTAATGGCACCAGAATCGTAATTTTTGGACTTCGTTTACTATTTTTAAAGAACCGATTTGTAACAGCAGCTTAAGCTGAGTTTTTACAGCAATAAATGGGTGTTATATTTTCTGTCATAACTTGTATTCTGTGTAGAGTCGGATCATGAAATTTTTACTGTAAATGACAACTGATGTTTTGTAATTACCCCACTGGAATTTTGTAAATCGGACTCTCGATGAATTTTAAATAAATTTTTCCGTTGACTGTGGTCAGAAAAAGATAAATCTGAGTTCAGTCCGAAAAATGAATTTTTATAAAATATTGGTAATGAACTGAACCCCGATATTTTTACAAAATAAAATATGGAATGTTTATGACATTCTATAAAAATTCAGGAATTTTTGGAATAAGTTAACTATTTTATTAAAATGACCGAAAACAGCCCAGTTTTGAAATATTTATGCTGAAATGACATAAGCTGAAATTTGAGTGTCTAAATGTCGAGTATGCTATCTGTGAACGATCTAACATGTTATAAGTGTTATGTGCATTATCATATGTTTGTTTATGAGTGGGGAATGGATGGGAAGTATGCATAGGCATAAACAGTTAAAGTAATGCATGCTATGTGCTAGATACGTGTAGGAACTTTGTGCTCTGTTTGAAAATCACTAAATGACTAACTGATAATCATATTAGGACGTGATTGACCGACCTTGACTGTTAGCATATTTGAGAATCTAACCGAGCAAACCGAGGTGAGTTCACACTTTCTAAGGCATGGGATTCCCGGTGGTTGGGAATGGGTTAAAGAAATTAAAACGGGATCTACATATTCTCCTTGGGTAGGATATGTACGGCCATCCTCCAAAGGCAGGATGCCATTATTAATCCTACGAATTCTCCTGGTGCAGAATACGTACGTTGTGGTCCTCCTGGTGCAGGACAACAACCTTAAAACTAGCTAGACAAAACTCTATCATGAAGTCCCTCAATTTATATCGACTTAATCGCCGAGGCCAATGGCGAGCGGGTCATTAGTTAATAGCGCTATTAGGTTTAACAAACCTCACACCGTGCCAGTCGGACGGGCGTGTACTAATGGACTATGGCAGATTGTCAGTGATGATAGACACTGATATAGGGCACAACTTATTTGCGTAGTAGTCGATATCATACCGTCTAGTAGTTCAAACGGGAAAAGCCCCCACTGATTATGGATATGGTTTGGGTAAAGAAAAAGGAACTGGTTAAACATACTTTCAACTTCGGGGTAACCCCCACGGCAAATAAGCCAACGAAAGTCAAACCACGTTTTTCAGAAACAACTTAAAACTAAACAACCAAACGTGAACTCACTCAACTTTGTTGTTGACTCGTTGTTACATGCCTTACAGGTTGCTAAACGCTTGGAGCTTGCACCAGGAAGGAGTCGTTGTGGTGTATGGACTGTTATGTTCCGTGCTTAATGTTTAAATCCTTACGAACTTATTAAACTTACGTTTTGAAACTTATGAACTGTGAACTTATGTTTCGAACTTACGTTTTATGCTTCCGCTGTTATCTTAAAATCGGTTACCTTCTTTAGGTCACCGATCGTATTGTGTTTGGTCTTACTTACTTAATTGAGTTGTTCAATATGATTGGTGGCTCGATCCTGGTCACATCACGCCTCCAAGCGGTGATACTCCGCGTGGTGGATTTTGGGGGTGTGACAGATTGGTATCAGAGCCATTGGTTATAGTGAACTTGGTTTTAAAAAGGGAAAAGCTTTTTGATAAAACCAGACTATAACCTGTACATTGTTCAACGATCCACAACGACGCTTCGCTCCACGTGCAAGACTCGACACCATAAGTGGTATGATCTATGTTATATTGTCGGTTAGATAGTTCTCACCGTGCATTAGATAATGTGATAATTGATATTCGAACCTTGTGTGCTTACTCTCTAATGTCGTCCCACACTTACGCACTTTCGCGACACTTTCCTCACTTACGTTGCTTCGTTATGAAGATCATGAGCGGACGCGGAGAACGTATCAACCTCACTCAAGCCCAGTTGACGGCTTTGATCAACGAACGAGTTGCTGAGGCACTCGGAGCTAACCCTGCAGGAGGTCAACATGCTCAAACTCCTGTGTGCACATTCAAAACGTTCATGGACCGCCGACCTACCACTTTCAGTGGCACCGAAGGAGCAGTGGGCTTTCTTCACTGGTTTGAAAAGCTTGAGTCAGTTTTCAAGATGTGCGAATGCCCCGAAGACCGTAGCGTGAAATATGCTACTGGAACACTTGAAGGAGCTGTGTTAACCTGGTGGAAGGCACAGGTTCAACTACTAGGACTGGCAGTTGCTAATGCCACACCCTGGAATGGTTTCAAAGAGCTGATCAAGGAGGAGTACTGTAGTCGGGATGACATCCACAAGCTAGAGGTGGAATTTTGCAATCTGAAGATGACGGGGTCTGAGATTGAGGCGTATACTAAGAGGTCAAACGAGCTGGCCATCCTGTGTCCAACTATGGTGGACCCTCCCATCAAACGTATTGAGCTTTACCTCAAGGGTCTTGTACCCGAGATTCAGAGTCACGTGACTTCGGCTAACCTAGGTACCATTCAGCAGATCATTAAGTTAGCCCATCGTCTCACCAATCAAGCTGTGGAATAAAACAAACTGCCCAAGCGTATTGGTACTGCTACTGCTGACGCACCCAATGATAACAAGCGAAAATGGGATGGGAATTCAGGCAAAGGTTCTACTTCAGCTCAGTCCCAGCAGCGAAAGACAGATGAGTACAGGAGCCCCAGTCAGCAGTCTTCTGGGAATCAAGGTCAGGGTGGATACAAGGGAAATCACCCCAAATGTAATCGCTGTAACTTGCACCACAGTGGGCCATGTGGTAAGGGCAACTGTCATCGATGCAACAAGCCTGGTCACATGGCAAGGGACTGCAGGAGTCAGCATCCGGCGAATCAGAACCGGCAGCCACAGCAAGCCCCACCCAATCAACGCCAGCAGCGGCAATAACAAGGTAACAACAAAGGATGCTTTCAGTGTGGCGCTGAAGGCCACTTTAAGAGGAACTGCCCCCAGCTGAACCAAAACCAGAACAATAACCAAAGAAACGGGAACCACAATGGAAACAACAACGGAGGCAACAATGGAGGTAACAATAATGGAAATGGCGCCCAAGGTCGTGTGTTCGTGATTGGTCAGGGAGATGCAAGGAACGATCCCAACGTTGTGATGGGTAAGTTTCTTCTGGACGACTTCTTTGTTACTGTTATTCGATTCGGGTGCCGATACTAGTTATGTGTCCTTAAAAGTTGGCCAAATACTTAAGCGCACTCCAACACTCCTGAACACCAAACACACGGTAGAGCTAGCAAACGGTAAAAGTCTTGAAGCCACACACATAGTTAAAGGTTGTAACCTCGTCTTAGCTGGTCAGACCTTCTCTATCGATCTTATTCCTATCACACTGGGTAGTTTCGACGTTGTTATTGGGATGGATTGGCTATCTCATCATCAAGCGGAGATTGTTTGCAAGGAGAAAATCGTCCGCATTCCTCGTTCTGGTGAAGAACCTCTCATGATTCATGGCGACAAGAGTGGTGCTGTCGAAGGCATCATCTCTTTCCTTAAGGCCCAGAAGTGTTTGCGAAAGGGCCACACTGCCATTTTAGAACTCGTTACTGACACATCAACGGAAGAGAAGAGAATGGAAGACATCCCTATTGTGCGCGATTTTCCTGAGGTATTTCCTGAGGAATTGCCTGGTCTTCCGCCTCATCGCCAAGTTGAGTTTCAAATCGAGCTAGCTCCTGGAGCAGCGCCCATAGCTCGAGCACCTTATTGTCTAGCTCCATCAGAACTTGAAGAACTGTCCACGCAATTACAAGAACTCTTGGAAAAGGGTTTCATACATCCTAGCTCTTCGCCATAGGGAGCTCCAGTGTTATTCGTGAAGAAGAAGGACGGTACCTTCAGAATGTGTATTGACTACCGCGAACTCAACAAGGAGACCGTGAAGAATCGTTATCCTCTTCCACGTATTGACGACTTGTTCGACCAGTTGCAAGGGTCGAGCTATTACTCCAAGATTGATTTAAGATCGGGATACCATCAGCTGAGAGTCCGAGATGAGGACGTCTCCAAAACAGCATTCAGAACTTGCTACGGCCATTACGAGTTTCTGGTAATGCCATTCGGGCTGACGAATGCACCAGCGGTCTTCATGGATCTCATGAACCGAGTGTGCAAACCTTACCTGGATAAGTTCATTATTGTGTTCATCGACGATATCCTGATATATTCTAAGAGTCAGGAGGAACACGAGCAGCATCTACAACTTATGCTGGAACTTCTTCGAAAGGAGCAGTTGTATGCCAAGTTTTCGAAATGTGACTTCTGGCTTCGCGAAGTCCACTTCCTAGGCCATGTGGTAAACAAGGATGGAATTCATGTGGATTCATCTAAGGTTGAATCGATCAAGAACTGGCCTGCACCCCGAACACCAACAGAAATCCGCAAATTCTTGGGTTTGGCAGGATATTACAGAAGGTTTATCAAGGATTTCTCCAAGATTGCGCAACCTCTCACTTCACTAACTCAGAAGGGTGTCACCTATCGTTGGGGTGATGCACAGGAGTCCGCATTTCAACACCTAAAGGATAGACTTTGTAGCGCGCCTATCCTCTCATTGCCTGAAGGCACAGATGATTTCGTGGTTTATTGCGACGCTTCCATCCAAGGACTTGGTTGCGTATTGATGCAACGTGACAAGGTCATTGCCTACGCATCGCGCCAACTTAAATTTCACGAAAGGAACTACACTACACACGACTTGGAACTGGGAGCAGTTGTTTTCGCGCTTAAGATATGGAGACATTACCTGTACGGTACCAAATGCACCATTTACACCGATCACAGGAGTCTCGAGCATATCTTCAATCAAAAGGAGTTAAACATGCGTCAACACCGATGGGTCGAACTCTTGAACGATTATGAATGCGCTATCAAATACCATCCAGGCAAGGCCAATGTGGTGGCCGACACCCTCAGTCGAAAGGATACTATACCTAAGCGTGTACGTGCTTTACAGCTTACCATTCACTCTAGCCTTCCCGCTCAAATTCGTGATGCTCAAGTTGAAGCATTGAAAGCAGAGAACATCAGGGCTGAGTCCCTACGAGGATCGAGGCAGCGGCTAGAACAAAAGGAAGACGGCGCTTACTATGTAAACGGACGCATCTGGGTTCCGCTTTATGGAAACTTACGCGAGCTTGTGATGGACGAAGCACATAAGTCTCGTTATTCGGTACATCCTGGTTCGGATAAAATGTACCACGACCTCAAGACTACGTATTGGTGGCCTGGCATGAAAGCCCACATAGCAACCTACATCAGTAAGTGCTTGACTTGTGCGAGAGTCAAGACTGAATATCAGAAACCGTCAGGCCTACTTCAACAACCAGAGATACCTAAATGGAAATGGGAGCAAATTTCCATGGATTTCGTTACTGGCCTGCCTAGATCTCAACGCGGAAACAATACCATTTGGGTGATCGTAGATCGACTGACCAAGTCTGCACATTTTCTGGCTATCAAAGAAACGGATAAGTTTTCTACTCTTGCAGACATTTACCTAAAGGAAGTGGTATCAAGGCACGGAGTGCCAACCTCTATTATATCTGATCGTGACGCGCGTTTTACTTCAGAACTGTGGCAAGCAATGCACAAGTCTTTTGGCTCACGTTTAGATATGAGCACCGCTTATCACCCACAGATGGATGGGCAATCTGAACGCACCATCCAAACCCTTGAAGACATGCTTAGGGCATGTGTAATCGATTTTGGTAATGGCTGGGAAAAGCACCTCCCGCTGGTAGAGTTTTCGTATAACAACAGCTACCACACCAGCATTCAGGCCGCTCCATTCGAGGCATTGTACGGACGCAAATGCCGATCACCTCTCTGTTGGGCAGAAGTTGGTGACAGCCAAATCACTGGGTCAGAACTTGTGGTAGATACCACCGAGAGAATTGCTCAGATACGACAGCGAATGGCGGCAGCTCTTGACCGTCAGAAAAGCTATGCTGATAAAGGAAGAAAACCACTCGAGTTCCAGGTTGGGGATCGAGTGTTACTCAAAGTCTCACCTTGGAAAGGTGTAGTCCGTTTTGGCAAACGAGGCAAACTCAATCCGCGTTATGTCGGACCATTCGAAGTCATTGAGAAAATTGGCAAGGTAGCCTACAGGTTGAATCTACCCGAAAAACTCAGCGGAGTTCACAACGTATTCCACGTGTCAAATCTGAAGAAGTGTCTGTCAGATGAGACCCTCATAGTTCCTCTTAAGGAACTCACAATCGACGACCAGCTGCGATTCGTCGAGGAACCAGTAGAGATTACGGATCGAGATGTTAAGATCCTCAAGCATACCAGGATACCTCTGGTCCGAGTTCGTTGGAATGCTCGTCGTGGCCCAGAGTATACCTGGGAACGCGAAGACCAAATGAAACTCAAGTACCCCCAGCTGTTTAAGAAAAACGCAACCACTACTGAGGCTGAAGCTACTGCAGAATTTCGGGACGAAATTCCAAATCAACGGGGGGATGATGTGACACCCCAGGAAAATCAGGAAAACAACGCAACTTAACTAGCTTCCTCAGTAACCACGCGCTAAATTTCGGGACGAAATTCTCTTAACAGGGGGAGAATGTGACAACCCTCAAAATCCCATGTATTCCGTACAATTCATTAATAATAATTAAAGTGCTTGACGACTGTGTGGAATTACTTAACTGCTTTCCGATATCTGTGTTATACTTACATGTATTTGTTAACATACTAGTAGGATACAGAAAAGTTACTAAATAGTCCGGTATGCCTTCCTGAGTGTTAAAAATTAAAAACATTACAAAAATATATACATAGGACACGTTACGAATTAATAAGCACTTTAACAGAGTAATATCCAACCGTACAACCGGACATAACCCGGGACATAAAAATATTGTCATGGACATAGTTTTTCTTTTCTGAGCTAGTTAGGGTCCCCGAATACCCTAACCCCCGTTATATTATATAACACTCTAATAATTAATTTATTATACCTAATTAACTAAATATAACTAACCTATCTAGTTGAAATTCAACCATGTATCCACCCCCCCCCCCAACGATCATTTCCCCCTTGTGAGACACACCACACCTTTTTCGATTACTATATTGATGATTGTCCAAAATCTAGCAAACATATGATCTAGTGGTTAATTATATTGAATGGTTTATAAGTTTGGCCAAGAGCTCATCATTTCCTTAAAGACACTTAACAAAAAAAAAATTCATCTTTCTCTCCTCTTGCTTGTGTCTCCGGCCGAACCCACACACACCCATCTCTCCATCATTAAAGTTGTTCTAGAAAGTTCCACTTACATACAAAGGTGAAGGATCTCATACAAACAAGCTCGGTGCTTACGGAATCGCGAGGATCTCACCACAACGCTATTAACCACCCGTTTTTCGTCTAGTTTCTTCCCTAGGCTCGAGCTAGTAGTAAGTGACTCTAAACGCCTTCTTGAACTATTCTAAAGTGGTTAATAAGAAATTTGTCGGATAAAAATTATAAACACTAAAGATCACAAACTAAAAGACTTGTAAGAAGATGAACATGGTGGATAAAGAAAAGTTATGGGTGTAAATCATGTAGATCTTGTGTGGTTATGATTATTGGTTGATTATCTGATGTTTTGCAGATTAATATTAATGTTTGATGTTGTTGTGGTCACTAAACATGATTAACGGAATCAATCGAACACCAGTTAGTAAGATAAAGAGTGAAAACAGAATCTGTCCCGGTTTTACAGCCAACTTCAGTTGGCTGTAAACAGACCATAACTTAATGAAAAATGTGTTTTCTTAAGCCTAGATTTATGTGTTATAAAATACGGTTCTAATGGCACCGGAATCGTAATTTTTGGACTTCGTTTACTATTTTTAAAGAACCGATTTGTAACAGCAGCTTAAGCTGAGTTTTTACAGCAATAAATGGGTGTTATATTTTCTGTCATAACTTGTATTCTGTGTAGAGTCGGATCATGAAATTTTTACTGTAAATGACAACTGATGTATTTGTAATTACCCCACTGGAATTTTGTAAATCGGACTCTCGATGAATTTTTAATAAATTGTTCCGTGGACTGTGGTCAGAAAAAGATAAATCTGAGTTCAGTCCGGAAAATGAATTTTTATAAAATATTGGTAATGAATTGAACCCCGATATTTTTACACAATAAAAAATAGAATGTTTATGACATTCTGTAAAAATTCAGGAATTTTTGGAATAAGTTAACTATTTTATTAAAATGACCGAAAACAGCCCAGTTTTGAAATATTTATGCTGAAATGACATAAGCTGAAATTTGAGTGTCTAAATGTCGAGTATGCTATCTGTGAACGATCGAACATGTTATAAGTGTTATGTGCATTATCGTATGTTTGTTTATGAGTGGGGAATGGATGGGAAGTATGCGTGGGCATAAACAGTTAAAGTAATGCATGCTATGTGCTAGATACGTGTAGGAACTTTGTGCTCTGTTTGAAAATCACTAAATGACTAACTGATAATCATATTAGGACGTGATTGACCGACCTTGACTGTTAGCATATTTGAGAATCTAACCGAGCAAACCGAGGTGAGTTCACACTTTATAAGGCATGGGATTCCCGGTGGTTGGGAATGGGTTAAAGAAATTAAAACGGGATCTACATATTCTCCTTGGGTAGGATATGTACGGCCATCCTCCATATGTGACAAATGGCCAATAGCCGGAAATTCCGTACAGTCTAATCACTATTCTTAGTATATAATCTCATGCAATTAGCGTAATTTAATTACGTAACGGTGTCGTATATTAGACGACAATGTTAGGACAAGAAAACACTAATACGAAAACATATCTTACAAAGATATAAGACTTTCCGGTACAACGCCCTAATCGCTAAATCGTCCGTTTCATTAAAAATAAGATAATTTTAACTTGTCCAAAATAATAATTTAGCATTTCCGGGACTCCGAAAATATGACAAATGATGACAAACATATGGAAACAATATGAGGATATTAATGGGGTATTCGAAACATAAGCTCTCGACACTGCGTTGCAACCCCACAAATTGTCCGTTTCTGCACCGACAAGCTAATAAACGACATTACCAACATCGAAAACAACCAAATGAAAGCTTTAGTGAACTAGTTAAGCTTATTTTGGGATTCAAAATAACTTCATAGATCTTTTAAATGCGGAATGTCAACTTACGGCAAACTTCCGTCGGTACGCCACAAAAGTGCCGTAAACTAGCCAACGACGAAACGAAAAGCATTCAAAGTATCAAAACATGATTTCTACTAGTTTAGTGAACTAGTTAATGTTAATTTATGTTCCGAATCACTAATTACCCCCTAATGGTGAAAGATTACCCTAATCACCATACTTAGCCTAATTACCAAAAATCTACATGTTTAAGACATTTTTATAAAAAATGTTACACTTTACCCCCCCCCCCCCACATGTGGGCCGTAAATAAGGGGTCCCACATGGCCTTAATACTTTCCTAAATATCTAGATATTTTACTTAGGTGCAAGTGGAACAATTTGGTGAATGATTATAACACTTAGCCTTATTATTTACTAACCACATTATCATCACTTTTCACCTTATTTTTTCCCACACATAAGAACTCTTTCAATCTTCATCCATATTACCAAGAACACCTTCAAAAACCCAATTATTTTTATTACCTCCTTCATGATCAACATGGATTTCCAAGTAACATAAGGTGATCTAAGGCTTTTGGAAGTAAAGGGAAGGGTTTTCATCCATACAAAAGTGTTCTACCAACAAGATCATCATCTTCTTAGTCTTAATAATCTTCTAAGATCATCCCTAGCCTAGTGCTAGAAGTAAGCTTCTATAACTATTTTTTTTTTTTTACAAATGTATTAAGTTTATGATTGTTATTATTGCTAATAATAACCAAGAGATCATACATAATAACATGAGAAAAAAAAAATACAAAGAAGCAAAGATAAAAATCATGATATATTTATGTTGATTATATTGTGATTTAAGACTTGTGATATGCTTATTTGATCTTGCTATGATGATTATGAGATAAATAAATGGTTAGAGTATGTTTTGAGTTATGATCTAAAAATTATACATGTTTATGTTAAAGGGTTTTTAACATAAAGGATTAAATGGATGATCATAACTATTGTTCTTGTGAAAGTATTAAGGGTTTTTATTTAAAAACAAGACTTTTACAAGATTATAAAAAGTAACATACAACTAGAGATTTTTATAAAAGTTGTTAAAACTAAAATTAAACTTGGTTTTTGAACTTGTTAGCATATGTAATGATCATGTTTAAAACCCTACATGATTTGGAAATCATCTTGGTAAATTTTATTTTATAAAAGTCTCATATGTTTAGTTAAGATGATGAGTAAATTGGTGGTGATTTGATAAAGAAAATGATATGTTTGATTAAACATGGCCAAATGATTAATACAAAGGTTATATGGCCAATTTTTCTTAAAAACTTTATGTTATACAAACCAACATTTTTGTTTGGTTAAATCTTTATTAGATTAAAAAGTTTTTAAGGAAAGGCTTTTATAAAAGAAAAGACAAGATAAATATATATATATTTTTTTTAGAAAATATATATTTGATCATTTTAACAACTTAATTGATATGTGGTATTTGATGTATTAGTTATATATATGAAAGATAGGAACTTTATTACAATGGTAATAATGGACACATGATACATAATAATCAAAGTCTTACAAGACTTCACATAATTACGCCTTAAAACGAGTTACGGACGATTCGAATAATCGGACACCATTTATGGTCAAAATGAACGACGGACAACTACATAAGTGAATTGCAAATCCGAAGAGTTACTACGACGTTTAGGCGGTTTTTCGACACGAAATATAAATAAGCTATCGATAACAAATTTCGGATGTTTATAAACTTATAAAAACTAGTATGTTTTTATTTACCAAAAAGTATACTTAGTAAATTTTTATAAAAAGATTTTTATAAAAATGAAAGGCTTACTTTTACTAGTGGGCTATATTATAACAAATGGACTTATTATACTTAATGGACTATTTTTGTAAATGGGCTTATTTTACTTAATGGGTTATTTATTTAATGGGCTATTTTTTTTACAAATGGGCTACTTACACTTAATGGGCTATTGTATTACAAATGGGCTTAGTTTTCTTAATGGGCTTAACTTCATAATGGGCTTAACATAAATTCATGGGCTAAGCCCAAACACCAAACATATGGGCCAAAGCCCAACACTATTGAAGCCCAACACTATTGAAGCCCAACACTATTCAAGCCCAACACTATTCAAGCCCAACACTATTCAAGCCCAACACTATTTGAGGCCCAACACTATTTGAGGCCCAACACTATTGAGGCCCAACACTATTTGAGGCCCAACACTATTTGAGGCCCAACACTATTTGAGGCCCAACACTATTTGAGGCCCAACACTATTGAGGCCCAACACTATTTGAGGCCCAACACTATTGAGCCCCAACACTATTTTAGGCCCAGCACTATTTAAGCCCAATAACTTGAAAACATGGGCTCGGCCCAATGATACTATTATTGAAAACACAACTATACAAGTGATACATATAAGACACGAGGTTCAGCGGACTAGATCCGACTATACAACTCATTCATCGAATACACAGTTAACGAACATTTGAACAACTCATTCATCGAATACACAGTTAACGAACAGTAAAGACATACAAGTCTTACACATACTCGAGACAAAAGACTTGTACATGAGTCAATACAAAGACCGTAGTGTCTAACAATTCTAGGACCTTTGTAGGTCGTGATACAATTCAAGGACAATGCAAGTGAGGTTACAATTACATACAGTTTACGGATGCAATTCTGTGAGTTCATGTTCCCCTATTCATTTAAATGTTTTACAACTTTACAACTATCGGGGAAGATACATGTTCTAAGTATGTTAAAGTTAGGTAATGAAACACCTTAGATCATGTACGAATTAGGGCCATACTATAAGCACCATTAATCCAGTTTGGACCAAGGAACAAAGGACTAGATCTATTGGGTTTTGGCGAGCCCCACTCTTGGTCATGGACCCATACGGAAGAGTGCGTTTGTGTCCCAGTCGATAGGAATCGGCATAAAATCGTCTAGGGTTGGATTGCTTCCTTTTTCGTCACACATATTAATGTCCTCGCGAAACATTAATGATCAACGATTTCATTGACGCTTTACATACTACATCATACATACAAATACATCTTACATGCGGGTTTGATACAAATACATTTCATACAGATAAAGCGCATGGTTTTGATACAAATACATTTCACGATTGACAGATACATCTTATACAACTAAACTGCATGAACTCGCTCAACTTTTGTTGATGTTTTCAAACTTAACATGTATTTCAGGAAATCAGTGGACCTGGCAGACATTTCAGTCAAGGAAAGCAAGTATCAATACTCCATGCCAACTATTGAAGGGTTTGCCTGTTATATACCGCCTCTTTGCGGTGATATAGTGGTCAAAGTCTTGACATTTTAAGACTTACATTTTGATGTATAAAACGATGACAACTTATTTTCATTTGATGGTTTGTAACCTATACATTAATTATGTTGCGATCTTTTGAACAATTATGACAATGGCATTGGAGCATTTTTTATTCATATAGTTTGTTCATGTACATCGATATTTATGCAATGAAAACCAGACAGATCACACCTTGCGTTTCCGCTATGAGCGGGTGTGACAGATTGGTATCAGAGCATCGATTGTAGTGAATCAGGATTCTTTCTCGAGTCTAAGTCTACAATCACTAGGGATCTCTCACGAAAACCTCTTGTTCATGTTGAACAGATTATAAATAAAATTGGACAAGTCAAAAGGTTTTCATTGCATAAACATTTTTCAAGGTCCACTACAACAAAAATTCATTTCACATAAATCAAGCGAGGACATTTCCATGGGTGAAGTCTATGAGAAACAGACACAATACATTAATAGACTATGTGCCTACAATACATTACATTATCAGTTTATGCATTATAAACAGTTTACAAGTTCAGCTTATACAAGATAGAAATCCTTGATTGATAGGATTTTACATGATTATATATATAGGTTGTTCATATATATGTTGCATGAAATATTTTGCCAAGAACAAAATACCTTCGACTTCAAACTCTATTATTATTCTTTACTCACACGATGAAAATATCGACCTCATGTCTAATGCGGAGCTTATGGCGAACATGATTCCTAAGTGAAATCTTAAACTTAATTCCGTAAAATATGGTTGCTTTCTCGCGAATGCTGAGATGCCTGACCATGATAATGACGACGAGGCGAAGGTGGTAACCTTGGACAACAAATCCATTAGTGGGACGAGATCCATGTGACTCATACTAACCAAGGTGGATATACTCTTGTCCTTACAAGGAAGATGAAGTACTCATCTTTAAGGTGCCTCTTCAGTTGTTATTGTTACAGATTCTTTTCATTTCTATTTCACCTAACGTCGTACCGTTCTGCGAGTAATGACAACGAACGTGGACTCGTGAGCTATCACGAAGGTCCCTCCTATTTTGAAGGTATATTGACAATAATGTTTCCTCTCTTATTGATCGGCTGCTTCGTACGAGAGAATGCTAGGGTGACCATGCAAGGCAATTTATTATTACGGTGGCCAACGTAATAACAACTTGTAGTGCATGGGAATTCTGGTGGACTCTGCGGGCCAAGCTAATGATCACTATTCGTTCAAAATTCTTAAGTTATTACTTGAGATTCAATTTTTCTTATCTATAAGAACACGAACTGGGGTGGTTAGTATAACACCCTACAATATAATGCAATACAATAAAATACAATACAATACAATACAATACAATACAGGAAGACGACACATATTTGTTCACACCTAACATTCGATCTATATCACGATTCAGTTGAGACTAGTCATTTAAACAAACAAAACGTGTTAGCTACTCATGGAGGATTTTCCTCAACATTCTCGAAATTCTTGAACATGGGTTGGTTCCAAGGTGTCTATGACACTTTATCCTACTTTACCTTACCTTACTTTATCATATTCCACCTTATCATATTTATTGGAAGTGATACAATAAATTTCGTCGTTTGACATTTGTCTTTTTCCAAGGGATGGTATGGCATGAACCATGCTGCAACTCCCTCATTACATTCTATTCGACATCTTTGGAGATTCTAATAATTTTGCTAGAGCTCGTGAAACTCAAGCACTATTACCATATTTGTCACATGGACAAGTAAGACAAAGGATTTTCTCTATTTAGGACGATCGAGGTCCATAGAGTAGGGAATACATATTATATGGACGAAGACCACTGGTTGGTTTCCCCTCCCCAACGAATTATTTCTCTTTCCATTTAGACGTATGACAATACATGCAAGAGGCATTACACCTTTTGGTTTGGTTATCCACATTATCATTCATTTTCGGTTATTCGTATTATCATTTCTTCAAACATGTATGAACAATATGGTCTTGAGGTTTCCATGACCGATTGATTGCATTCTTCATTCTTGGGCACATGATAGACCTTATTTATCCAAATACATGTCTAGATTCTTTTAATAGTGTGTATTAAAAAGATCATGGCACCAAAAGAATCAATTGTTTAAGTTAAAAGTTATGTGTTGAAAACCATTGCTTTTACACAAGGCATGTTTTATACATGACATTGTTACGCAAGACAATGTTATACATGTCATTTGACGTTGGTATACACAAGACATTTTTGGTGGTAAATTGTAAGTGATGAGACGTGTGTAATATGATAAAAGCATGGTGGATACGCCGCTGGTACTTCCTATATATAAGTGCTTATATTATATTGCATATCGTGGTGTTATCCAAATCTCTTCGACAAAGACAAGACATGACATTTTTGCACAAGACACGACATCCTCTACACAAGACATAATATTCTATTTCAAGACATGATATATTTATACACTACAAATCTATTGGTTATTTATTTAACCATACATCATTCTTTTATATCATCTGATTTTCATATCTATTTTCATATGATTTCATAAAAGAATTCGGTCATAACTGGAGCCAATATTGTTGGTTACACTTGATGCTTTCACGATCTCTCAGGGGTAGTTCCATACTGGGTAACACCCGAATTCAAACACACTGAGTGTTACATGTTAGGTTTAGCCTCGGAGATCCGAAGCATAACCGCATCATCCCTCCCTACCTCAATCACTCAAACAATAACTCTCGCCATGAGAGAAATGAAGGCAACTGCTGCCATAAACGATTTTGGTACCAGGATGTATGCTGGTAACTTGTCGAAATCCTAAATGTGAATAAGTGTGTGTGTGGTTAGAACTATGAATACTCCACAAAATCCCAATGAAGTCATGAGTACGTACACTCTACGATCATCATGTATCAATTCTTTTAATACCAACACCGAGCTTAGCTATTGCTTTTAAATGTTAAGCATATACTCGAATTAGAGTCATATTGGAGACACATTACTATATCAAGATAGCTAATGGGTAATTAGCTGAGACATATCAAATTCATTAAGGGCCACCGGTATGTATCCTATTCGTCAACATTTCACATCCATGTTATTTTATACAACTGGCAATTTTAGCTTCATCTCAACATTTCACATACATAAGTTTCATGGCTAGGGACGGGATTGTCCTAGCTACAATTAAGGATTGGGTTATCCTACATTTAAACATAGGGTTCCTAAAATTATACAGTGAAGTCCTCGCCACACAGAATTCAAAATGTACTTGGCCTAAAGTCAAGTAAGCTAGATGTCTCCTCATTCTATAGAATTGGCAAACGGTAAACTAGTCGAGTCTGGAGCTGAAATTTCAAATATCGATCTCTTACCCATTTAGTTGGGTATTTTCGATGTAGTGGTTGGCATGGATTGGCTATCCAATAATCGAGCCGAAGTCTTCTGTCATGAGAAGATCATTCACTTACCACTACCAAACGAAGATACACTTGTTATCCATGGAGAAAAGCGCAACACATCATTGCGGACCATATATTGAATGAAGGCACAGAAGTACTTACGGAAAGATTGTGTTACCTTTCTAGCACATGTTGTCGACAAAAAGGCCGTTGGGCCGAAGCTGACAGGTATTACGTTGGCAAAATGGTTTCCTGAAGTCTTTCTGGAAGACTTGTCGGGATTATAACCATATCGACAAGTCGAGTTTCATAACGACTTGGTACCGGGAGCCGCACCCATAGCCATATCTCCATGTCGATTAGCACCTTCTGAACTTTGTAGCTGACCGAATAAGGATGTTGTGAGTTCATAACCCCCACTCTTTACCACTATACATCTTTATAAAGGTTTTGGGGGTGGAAAGACATGCAAGTTTTTGCAAAAGTGCACAACATTTCGATGAATGAAAATTCATGTTTCTAAACCATGTTACAAATAAATTTCCAACTAACTCAAATGGTTTATGAAAGGTTCTAGTTTCTACTCTAAGATAGACTTACGATCGGAGTATCATCAGTTACAAATTCAAGAGGAAAGCATACCGAAAACGGCTTTTAAGACGCGTTACGGTCATTACGAGTTTCTCGTTATGCCTTTTGGTTTAACCAATGCACCAGCGGTCTTCATAGATTTAATGAATCGTGTGTGCAAGCCGTATCTCGACAAATTCGTCATAGTGTTTATTGACGACATTTTGATATACACTCGATCGACTGATGAACATGAGCAACATTTGAGAACCATTTTAGAGTTGTTAAAGACAATAAATTCGCCCCAAATCGAAAAACAAGATATAGCATTACAACTTATTCTTAAGATTGGTGCATAGCATTTTACAATCTTATCATTATCCGACGATACCGATGACTCTGTTGTAGACTATGATGCTTCGCATCAATGATTGGGTTGCGTACTCGTGCAACGTGAAAAAGTTATTGTGTACACGTCGCGCCAATTAAAAAGTTCACGAGAAGAACTATACCACTCTCGACCTTGAGTTAGGCGTGGTGGTATTCGCTTTAAAAAAAAAAAAATTGGCGACATTATTTATATATATGGTACTCAATGCATTATTTTCACGGATCATAAAAGTCTTCAACACATATTCAACCAAAAAGAATTAAATATACGTCAACGATGTTTGTTGAATTGTTGAACGACTATGATTGTGAAATAAAGTACCATCCAGGCAAGGCAAACGTTGTAGCAGATGCCTTGAGCCGCAAGGAGCGAGTTAGAACACTGAGAGTTCAAGCATTAGAGAAGATGATTCACAAGCGCTCAAGAAAGAGCATATTCAAGCAGAAACACTTCGAGGCATGAAGGAACAATTAGTGCCGAAAGAAGATGGAACTTTATACCTTATGAGTCGAAATTGGGTTCTATTCTTTGGCGGCCTTCGAGATGATATTTTGAGGAAGCACATAGGCCTAAGTAGTGAAAGAATACTGCTAGTGGCCTAACCTCAAAAGTAATATCGCGACTTATATCGGAGAATGCTTGACTTGCGCGAAAGTCAAAGTCGAGTTGCAAAATCCCTCAGACTTGTTACAACAAACCGAGATTCCCGTTTGGTAATGGGAACAAATATCGATGTACTTCATTACGAAGTTACTCAGGACCTCAAGAGGTCACTACATGATTGAGTAATCATCGATAGACTAACAAAGTCCACACACTTCTTACCGATTTGGTAGAAGGATAATACTGAGAAACTAGCGGAACTCTATCTCAAAGAAATAGTGGCTCGTCCTGGAGTGCCTATTTCAATCAATTCAGACCGAGACGGTCGTTTTATTTCTAGAATTTGGAAATCATTTCAACAGGCCTTTGGATCTCATTTGAATCTATGTACGGCCTTTCATCCACAAACTGACGGCCAGAGCGAACGGACAATCCAAACACTCGAATATATGTTTCGCGCATGTGTTATGGATTTAGATGGCAATTGGGATACTCATCTACCTTTAGTTGAGTTTTCCTACAATAACAGCTACAATACTAGTATACAAGCTGCACCGTTTGAAGCTCTCTATGGTCGAAAGTGTCGCTCTCCGCTAAGTTGGGCGGAAACAAGCGATAGACAATTAATTGGTCCGGTATTAGTCCAAGAGACTACGGATAAAATTTTTCAGATCAGAGACCGTATCAAGACGGCTCGCGATCGACAAAATAGCTACGCAGATAAAAGACAAAAACCATTATCTTTCGAGGATGGAGACAAAGTCTTGTTGAAAGTCTCGCCTTGGAAAGGCGTAGCGTGGTTCGGTAAACGTGGAAAGCTTAAACCATGTTACATTGGACCATTTGAAATCTTAGAAAAGATTGGCACTGTTGCCTACAAGTTGAAGTTACCAGATGAACTTAGCAGTGTGCACGACACGTTTCATGTGTCGAATCTTAAAAAGAGTCCAACACAAGCAACCGTTATCATTCTTTCAGATGAAATTCACATTGATGACAAACTCCAATTCACAAAGCACCTGTTAAGGTCATGGACCGGAAGGTCCAGAAAATACAAAGGAGTCGTAACATATTTGTAAAAATTCGTTGGAACTCTCGACACGGACCCGAATATATACTTGGGAACGTGCAGATCAAATCAAAACCAAAATACCCTCACCTGTTTGAGTAGTCTCCTGCAAAGGATGACTCAGTTTGAATTTCGGGACGAAATTCTCAATAACAGGGGGAGAATGTGACAAATGGCCAATAACCGGAAATTCCGTACAGTCTAATCACTATTCTTAGTATATAATCTCATGCAATTAGCGTAATTTAATTACGTAACGGTGTCGTATATTAGACGACAATGTTAGGACAAGAAAACACTAATACGAAAACATATCTTACAAAGATATAAGACTTTCCGGTACAACGCCCTAATCGCTAAATCGTCCGTTTCATTAAAAATAAGATAATTTTAACTTGTCCAAAATAATAATTTAGCATTTCCGGGACTCCGAAAATACGACAAATGATGACAAACATATGGAAACAATATGAGGATATTAATGGGGTATTCGAAACATAAGCTCTCGACACTGCGTTGCAACCCCCACAAATTGTCCGTTTCTGCACCGACAAGCTAATAAACGACATTACCAACATCGAAAACAACCAAATGAAAGCTTTAGTGAACTAGTTAAGCTTATTTTGGGATTCAAAATAACTTCATAGATCTTTTAAATGCGGAATGTCAACTTACGGCAAACTTCCGTCGGTACGCCACAAAAGTGCCGTAAACTAGCCAACGACGAAACGAAAAGCATTCAAAGTATCAAAACATGATTTCTACTAGTTTAGTGAACTAGTTAATGTTAATTTATGTTCCGAATCACTAATTACCCCCTAATGGTGAAAGATTACCCTAATCACCATACTTAGCCTAATTACCAAAAATCTACATGTTTAAGACATTTTTATAAAAAATGTTACACTTTACCCCCCCCCCCCCCACATGTGGGCCGTAAATAAGGGGTCCCACATGGCCTTAATACTTTCCTAAATATCTAGATATTTTACTTAGGTGCAAGTGGAACAATTTGGTGAATGATTATAACACTTAGCCTTATTATTTACTAACCACATTATCATCACTTTTCACCTTATTTTTTCCCACACATAAGAACTCTTTCAATCTTCATCCATATTACCAAGAACACCTTCAAAAACCCAATTATTTTTATTACCTCCTTCATGATCAACATGGATTTCCAAGTAACATAAGGTGATCTAAGGCTTTTGGAAGTAAAAGGAAGGGTTTTCATCCATACAAAAGTGTTCTACCAACAAGATCATCATCTTCTTAGTCTTAATAATCTTCTAAGATCATCCCTAGCCTAGTGCTA
This sequence comes from Helianthus tuberosus, assembly GCA_030545235.1. Lineage (NCBI taxonomy): Eukaryota > Viridiplantae > Streptophyta > Magnoliopsida > Asterales > Asteraceae > Helianthus > Helianthus tuberosus. The sequence goes on along the minus strand of CM060412.1, from coordinate 103,962,946 downwards.
GAAGTAAGCTTCTATAACTATTTTTTTTTTTTTTACAAATGTATTAAGTTTATGATTGTTATTATTGCTAATAATAACCAAGAGATCATACATAATAACATGAGAAAAAAAAATACAAAGAAGCAAAGATAAAAATCATGATATATTTATGTTGATTATATTGTGATTTAAGACTTGTGATATGCTTATTTGATCTTGCTATGATGATTATGAGATAAATAAATGGTTAGAGTATGTTTTGAGTTATGATCTAAAAATTATACATGTTTATGTTAAAGGGTTTTTAACATAAAGGATTAAATGGATGATCATAACTATTGTTCTTGTGAAAGTATTAAGGGTTTTTATTTAAAAACAAGACTTTTACAAGATTATAAAAAGTAACATACAACTAGAGATTTTTATAAAAGTTGTTAAAACTAAAATTAAACTTGGTTTTTGAACTTGTTAGCATATGTAATGATCATGTTTAAAACCCTACATGATTTGGAAATCATCTTGGTAAATTTTATTTTATAAAAGTCTCATATGTTTAGTTAAGATGATGAGTAAATTGGTGGTGATTTGATAAAGAAAATGATATGTTTGATTAAACATGGCCAAATGATTAATACAAAGGTTATATGGCCAATTTTTCTTAAAAACTTTATGTTATACAAACCAACATTTTTGTTTGGTTAAATCTTTATTAGATTAAAAAGTTTTTAAGGAAAGGCTTTTATAAAAGAAAAGACAAGATAAATATATATATATTTTTTTTAGAAAATATATATTTGATCATTTTAACAACTTAATTGATATGTGGTATTTGATGTATTAGTTATATATATGAAAGATAGGAACTTTATTACAATGGTAATAATGGACACATGATACATAATAATCAAAGTCTTACAAGACTTCACATAATTACGCCTTAAAACGAGTTACGGACGATTCGAATAATCGGACACCATTTATGGTCAAAATGAACGACGGACAACTACATAAGTGAATTGCAAATCCGAAGAGTTACTACGACGTTTAGGCGGTTTTTCGACACGAAATATAAATAAGCTATCGATAACAAATTTCGGATGTTTATAAACTTATAAAAACTAGTATGTTTTTATTTACCAAAAAGTATACTTAGTAAATTTTTATAAAAAGATTTTTATAAAAATGAAAGGCTTACTTTTACTAGTGGGCTATATTATAACAAATGGACTTATTATACTTAATGGACTATTTTTGTAAATGGGCTTATTTTACTTAATGGGTTATTTATTTAATGGGCTATTTTTTTTACAAATGGGCTACTTACACTTAATGGGCTATTGTATTACAAATGGGCTTAGTTTTCTTAATGGGCTTAACTTCATAATGGGCTTAACATAAATTCATGGGCTAAGCCCAAACACCAAACATATGGGCCAAAGCCCAACACTATTGAAGCCCAACACTATTCAAGCCCAACACTATTCAAGCCCAACACTATTCAAGCCCAACACTATTCAAGCCCAACACTATTTGAGGCCCAACACTATTTGAGGCCCAACACTATTGAGGCCCAACACTATTTGAGGCCCAACACTATTTGAGGCCCAACACTATTTGAGGCCCAACACTATTTGAGGCCCAACACTATTGAGGCCCAACACTATTTGAGGCCCAACACTATTGAGCCCCAACACTATTTTAGGCCCAGCACTATTTAAGCCCAATAACTTGAAAACATGGGCTCGGCCCAATGATACTATTATTGAAAACACAACTATACAAGTGATACATATAAGACACGAGGTTCAGCGGACTAGATCCGACTATACAACTCATTCATCGAATACACAGTTAACGAACATTTGAACAACTCATTCATCGAATACACAGTTAACGAACAGTAAAGACATACAAGTCTTACACATACTCGAGACAAAAGACTTGTACATGAGTCAATACAAAGACCGTAGTGTCTAACAATTCTAGGACCTTTGTAGGTCGTGATACAATTCAAGGACAATGCAAGTGAGGTTACAATTACATACAGTTTACGGATGCAATTCTGTGAGTTCATGTTCCCCTATTCATTTAAATGTTTTACAACTTTACAACTATCGGGGAAGATACATGTTCTAAGTATGTTAAAGTTAGGTAATGAAACACCTTAGATCATGTACGAATTAGGGCCATACTATAAGAACCATTAATCCAGTTTGGACCAAGGAACAAAGGACTAGATCTATTGGGTTTTGGCGAGCCCCACTCTTGGTCATGGACCCATACGGAAGAGTGCGTTTGTGTCCCAGTCGATAGGAATCGGCATAAAATCGTCTAGGGTTGGATTGCTTCCTTTTTCGTCACACATATTAATGTCCTCGCGAAACATTAATGATCAACGATTTCATTGACGCTTTACATACTACATCATACATACAAATACATCTTACATGCGGGTTTGATACAAATACATTTCATACAGATAAAGCGCATGGTTTTGATACAAATACATTTCACGATTGACAGATACATCTTATACAACTAAACTGCATGAACTCGCTCAACTTTTGTTGATGTTTTCAAACTTAACATGTATTTCAGGAAATCAGTGGACCTGGCAGACATTTCAGTCAAGGAAAGCAAGTATCAATACTCCATGCCAACTATTGAAGGGTTTGCCTGTTATATACCGCCTCTTTGCGGTGATATAGTGGTCAAAGTCTTGACATTTTAAGACTTACATTTTGATGTATAAAACGATGACAACTTATTTTCATTTGATGGTTTGTAACCTATACATTAATTATGTTGCGATCTTTTGAACAATTATGACAATGGCATTGGAGCATTTTTTATTCATATAGTTTGTTCATGTACATCGATATTTATGCAATGAAAACCAGACAGATCACACCTTGCGTTTCCGCTATGAGCGGGTGTGACAGATTGGTATCAGAGCATCGATTGTAGTGAATCAGGATTCTTTCTCGAGTCTAAGTCTACAATCACTAGGGATCTCTCACGAAAACCTCTTGTTCATGTTGAACAGATTATAAATAAAATTGGACAAGTCAAAAGGTTTTCATTGCATAAACATTTTTCAAGGTCCACTACAACAAAAATTCATTTCACATAAATCAAGCGAGGACATTTCCATGGGTGAAGTCTATGAGAAACAGACACAATACATTAATAGACTATGTGCCTACAATACATTACATTATCAGTTTATGCATTATAAACAGTTTACAAGTTCAGCTTATACAAGATAGAAATCCTTGATTGATAGGATTTTACATGATTATATATATAGGTTGTTCATATATATGTTGCATGAAATATTTTGCCAAGAACAAAATACCTTCGACTTCAAACTCTATTATTATTCTTTACTCACACGATGAAAATATCGACCTCATGTCTAATGCGGAGCTTATGGCGAACATGATTCCTAAGTGAAATCTTAAACTTAATTCCGTAAAATATGGTTGCTTTCTCGCGAATGCTGAGATGCCTGACCATGATAATGACGACGAGGCGAAGGTGGTAACCTTGGACAACAAATCCATTAGTGGGACGAGATCCATGTGACTCATACTAACCAAGGTGGATATACTCTTGTCCTTACAAGGAAGATGAAGTACTCATCTTTAAGGTGCCTCTTCAGTTGTTATTGTTACAGATTCTTTTCATTTCTATTTCACCTAACGTCGTACCGTTCTGCGAGTAATGACAACGAACGTGGACTCGTGAGCTATCACGAAGGTCCCTCCTATTTTGAAGGTATATTGACAATAATGTTTCCTCTCTTATTGATCGGCTGCTTCGTACGAGAGAATGCTAGGGTGACCATGCAAGGCAATTTATTATTACGGTGGCCAACGTAATAACAACTTGTAGTGCATGGGAATTCTGGTGGACTCTGCGGGCCAAGCTAATGATCACTATTCGTTCAAAATTCTTAAGTTATTACTTGAGATTCAATTTTTCTTATCTATAAGAACACGAACTGGGGTGGTTAGTATAACACCCTACAATATAATGCAATACAATAAAATACAATACAATACAATACAATACAGGAAGACGACACATATTTGTTCACACCTAACATTCGATCTATATCACGATTCAGTTGAGACTAGTCATTTAAACAAACAAAACGTGTTAGCTACTCATGGAGGATTTTCCTCAACATTCTCGAAATTCTTGAACATGGGTTGGTTCCAAGGTGTCTATGACACTTTATCCTACTTTACCTTACCTTACTTTATCATATTCCACCTTATCATATTTATTGGAAGTGATACAATAAATTTCGTCGTTTGACATTTGTCTTTTTCCAAGGGATGGTATGGCATGAACCATGCTGCAACTCCCTCATTACATTCTATTCGACATCTTTGGAGATTCTAATAATTTTGCTAGAGCTCGTGAAACTCAAGCACTATTACCATATTTGTCACATGGACAAGTAAGACAAAGGATTTTCTCTATTTAGGACGATCGAGGTCCATAGAGTAGGGAATACATATTATATGGACGAAGACCACTGGTTGGTTTCCCCTCCCCAACGAATTATTTCTCTTTCCATTTAGACGTATGACAATACATGCAAGAGGCATTACACCTTTTGGTTTGGTTATCCACATTATCATTCATTTTCGGTTATTCGTATTATCATTTCTTCAAACATGTATGAACAATATGGTCTTGAGGTTTCCATGACCGATTGATTGCATTCTTCATTCTTGGGCACATGATAGACCTTATTTATCCAAATACATGTCTAGATTCTTTTAATAGTGTGTATTAAAAAGATCATGGCACCAAAAGAATCAATTGTTTAAGTTAAAAGTTATGTGTTGAAAACCATTGCTTTTACACAAGGCATGTTTTATACATGACATTGTTACGCAAGACAATGTTATACATGTCATTTGACGTTGGTATACACAAGACATTTTTGGTGGTAAATTGTAAGTGATGAGACGTGTGTAATATGATAAAAGCATGGTGGATACGCCGCTGGTACTTCCTATATATAAGTGCTTATATTATATTGCATATCGTGGTGTTATCCAAATCTCTTCGACAAAGACAAGACATGACATTTTTGCACAAGACACGACATCCTCTACACAAGACATAATATTCTATTTCAAGACATGATATATTTATACACTACAAATCTATTGGTTATTTATTTAACCATACATCATTCTTTTATATCATCTGATTTTCATATCTATTTTCATATGATTTCATAAAAGAATTCGGTCATAACTGGAGCCAATATTGTTGGTTACACTTGATGCTTTCACGATCTCTCAGGGGTAGTTCCATACTGGGTAACACCCGAATTCAAACACACTGAGTGTTACATGTTAGGTTTAGCCTCGGAGATCCGAAGCATAACCGCATCATCCCTCCCTACCTCAATCACTCAAACAATAACTCTCGCCATGAGAGAAATGAAGGCAACTGCTGCCATAAACGATTTTGGTACCAGGATGTATGCTGGTAACTTGTCGAAATCCTAAATGTGAATAAGTGTGTGTGTGGTTAGAACTATGAATACTCCACAAAATCCCAATGAAGTCATGAGTACGTACACTCTACGATCATCATGTATCAATTCTTTTAATACCAACACCGAGCTTAGCTATTGCTTTTAAATGTTAAGCATATACTCGAATTAGAGTCATATTGGAGACACATTACTATATCAAGATAGCTAATGGGTAATTAGCTGAGACATATCAAATTCATTAAGGGCCACCGGTATGTATCCTATTCGTCAACATTTCACATCCATGTTATTTTATACAACTGGCAATTTTAGCTTCATCTCAACATTTCACATACATAAGTTTCATGGCTAGGGACGGGATTGTCCTAGCTACAATTAAGGATTGGGTTATCCTACATTTAAACATAGGGTTCCTAAAATTATACAGTGAAGTCCTCGCCACACAGAATTCAAAATGTACTTGGCCTAAAGTCAAGTAAGCTAGATGTCTCCTCATTCTATAGAATTGGCAAACGGTAAACTAGTCGAGTCTGGAGCTGAAATTTCAAATATCGATCTCTTACCCATTTAGTTGGGTATTTTCGATGTAGTGGTTGGCATGGATTGGCTATCCAATAATCGAGCCGAAGTCTTCTGTCATGAGAAGATCATTCACTTACCACTACCAAACGAAGATACACTTGTTATCCATGGAGAAAAGCGCAACACATCATTGCGGACCATATATTGAATGAAGGCACAGAAGTACTTACGGAAAGATTGTGTTACCTTTCTAGCACATGTTGTCGACAAAAAGGCCGTTGGGCCGAAGCTGACAGGTATTACGTTGGCAAAATGGTTTCCTGAAGTCTTTCTGGAAGACTTGTCGGGATTATAACCATATCGACAAGTCGAGTTTCATAACGACTTGGTACCGGGAGCCGCACCCATAGCCATATCTCCATGTCGATTAGCACCTTCTGAACTTTGTAGCTGACCGAATAAGGATGTTGTGAGTTCATAACCCCCACTCTTTACCACTATACATCTTTATAAAGGTTTTGGGGGTGGAAAGACATGCAAGTTTTTGCAAAAGTGCACAACATTTCGATGAATGAAAATTCATGTTTCTAAACCATGTTACAAATAAATTTCCAACTAACTCAAATGGTTTATGAAAGGTTCTAGTTTCTACTCTAAGATAGACTTACGATCGGAGTATCATCAGTTACAAATTCAAGAGGAAAGCATACCGAAAACGGCTTTTAAGACGCGTTACGGTCATTACGAGTTTCTCGTTATGCCTTTTGGTTTAACCAATGCACCAGCGGTCTTCATAGATTTAATGAATCGTGTGTGCAAGCCGTATCTCGACAAATTCGTCATAGTGTTTATTGACGACATTTTGATATACACTCGATCGACTGATGAACATGAGCAACATTTGAGAACCATTTTAGAGTTGTTAAAGACAATAAATTCGCCCCAAATCGAAAAACAAGATATAGCATTACAACTTATTCTTAAGATTGGTGCATAGCATTTTACAATCTTATCATTATCCGACGATACCGATGACTCTGTTGTAGACTATGATGCTTCGCATCAATGATTGGGTTGCGTACTCGTGCAACGTGAAAAAGTTATTGTGTACACGTCGCGCCAATTAAAAAGTTCACGAGAAGAACTATACCACTCTCGACCTTGAGTTAGGCGTGGTGGTATTCGCTTTAAAAAAAAAAAAAATTGGCGACATTATTTATATATATGGTACTCAATGCATTATTTTCACGGATCATAAAAGTCTTCAACACATATTCAACCAAAAAGAATTAAATATACGTCAACGATGTTTGTTGAATTGTTGAACGACTATGATTGTGAAATAAAGTACCATCCAGGCAAGGCAAACGTTGTAGCAGATGCCTTGAGCCGCAAGGAGCGAGTTAGAACACTGAGAGTTCAAGCATTAGAGAAGATGATTCACAAGCGCTCAAGAAAGAGCATATTCAAGCAGAAACACTTCGAGGCATGAAGGAACAATTAGTGCCGAAAGAAGATGGAACTTTATACCTTATGAGTCGAAATTGGGTTCTATTCTTTGGCGGCCTTCGAGATGATATTTTGAGGAAGCACATAGGCCTAAGTAGTGAAAGAATACTGCTAGTGGCCTAACCTCAAAAGTAATATCGCGACTTATATCGGAGAATGCTTGACTTGCGCGAAAGTCAAAGTCGAGTTGCAAAATCCCTCAGACTTGTTACAACAAACCGAGATTCCCGTTTGGTAATGGGAACAAATATCGATGTACTTCATTACGAAGTTACTCAGGACCTCAAGAGGTCACTACATGATTGAGTAATCATCGATAGACTAACAAAGTCCACACACTTCTTACCGATTTGGTAGAAGGATAATACTGAGAAACTAGCGGAACTCTATCTCAAAGAAATAGTGGCTCGTCCTGGAGTGCCTATTTCAATCAATTCAGACCGAGACGGTCGTTTTATTTCTAGAATTTGGAAATCATTTCAACAGGCCTTTGGATCTCATTTGAATCTATGTACGGCCTTTCATCCACAAACTGACGGCCAGAGCGAACGGACAATCCAAACACTCGAATATATGTTTCGCGCATGTGTTATGGATTTAGATGGCAATTGGGATACTCATCTACCTTTAGTTGAGTTTTCCTACAATAACAGCTACAATACTAGTATACAAGCTGCACCGTTTGAAGCTCTCTATGGTCGAAAGTGTCGCTCTCCGCTAAGTTGGGCGGAAACAAGCGATAGACAATTAATTGGTCCGGTATTAGTCCAAGAGACTACGGATAAAATTTTTCAGATCAGAGACCGTATCAAGACGGCTCGCGATCGACAAAATAGCTACGCAGATAAAAGACAAAAACCATTATCTTTCGAGGATGGAGACAAAGTCTTGTTGAAAGTCTCGCCTTGGAAAGGCGTAGCGTGGTTCGGTAAACGTGGAAAGCTTAAACCATGTTACATTGGACCATTTGAAATCTTAGAAAAGATTGGCACTGTTGCCTACAAGTTGAAGTTACCAGATGAACTTAGCAGTGTGCACGACACGTTTCATGTGTCGAATCTTAAAAAGAGTCCAACACAAGCAACCGTTATCATTCTTTCAGATGAAATTCACATTGATGACAAACTCCAATTCACAAAGCACCTGTTAAGGTCATGGACCGGAAGGTCCAGAAAATACAAAGGAGTCGTAACATATTTGTAAAAATTCGTTGGAACTCTCGACACGGACCCGAATATATACTTGGGAACGTGCAGATCAAATCAAAACCAAAATACCCTCACCTGTTTGAGTAGTCTCCTGCAAAGGATGACTCAGTTTGAATTTCGGGACGAAATTCTCAATAACAGGGGGAGAATGTGACAAATGGCCAATAACCGGAAATTCCGTACAGTCTAATCACTATTCTTAGTATATAATCTCATGCAATTAGCGTAATTTAATTACGTAACGGTGTCGTATATTAGACGACAATGTTAGGACAAGAAAACACTAATACGAAAACATATCTTACAAAGATATAAGACTTTCCGGTACAACGCCCTAATCGCTAAATCGTCCGTTTCATTAAAAATAAGATAATTTTAACTTGTCCAAAATAATAATTTAGCATTTCCGGGACTCCGAAAATATGACAAATGATGACAAACATATGGAAACAATATGAGGATATTAATGGGGTATTCGAAACATAAGCTCTCGACACTGCGTTGCAACCCCCACAAATTGTCCGTTTCTGCACCGACAAGCTAATAAACGACATTACCAACATCGAAAACAACCAAATGAAAGCTTTAGTGAACTAGTTAAGCTTATTTTGGGATTCAAAATAACTTCATAGATCTTTTAAATGCGGAATGTCAACTTACGGCAAACTTCCGTCGGTACGCCACAAAAGTGCCGTAAACTAGCCAACGACGAAACGAAAAGCATTCAAAGTATCAAAACATGATTTCTACTAGTTTAGTGAACTAGTTAATGTTAATTTATGTTCCGAATCACTAATTACCCCCTAATGGTGAAAGATTACCCTAATCACCATACTTAGCCTAATTACCAAAAATCTACATGTTTAAGACATTTTTATAAAAAATGTTACACTTTACCCCCCCCCCCACATGTGGGCCGTAAATAAGGGGTCCCACATGGCCTTAATACTTTCCTAAATATCTAGATATTTTACTTAGGTGCAAGTGGAACAATTTGGTGAATGATTATAACACTTAGCCTTATTATTTACTAACCACATTATCATCACTTTTCACCTTATTTTTTCCCACACATAAGAACTCTTTCAATCTTCATCCATATTACCAAGAACACCTTCAAAAACCCAATTATTTTTATTACCTCCTTCATGATCAACATGGATTTCCAAGTAACATAAGGTGATCTAAGGCTTTTGGAAGTAAAAGGAAGGGTTTTCATCCATACAAAAGTGTTCTACCAACAAGATCATCATCTTCTTAGTCTTAATAATCTTCTAAGATCATCCCTAGCCTAGTGCTAGAAGTAAGCTTCTATAACTATTTTTTTTTTTTTTACAAATGTATTAAGTTTATGATTGTTATTATTGCTAATAATAACCAAGAGATCATACATAATAACATGAGAAAAAAAAATACAAAGAAGCAAAGATAAAAATCATGATATATTTATGTTGATTATATTGTGATTTAAGACTTGTGATATGCTTATTTGATCTTGCTATGATGATTATGAGATAAATAAATGGTTAGAGTATGTTTTGAGTTATGATCTAAAAATTATACATGTTATGTTAAAGGGTTTTTAACATAAAGGATTAAATGGATGATCATAACTATTGTTCTTGTGAAAGTATTAAGGGTTTTTATTTAAAAACAAGACTTTTACAAGATTATAAAAAAGTAACATACAACTAGAGATTTTTATAAAAGTTGTTAAAACTAAAATTAAACTTGGTTTTTGAACTTGTTAGCATATGTAATGATCATGTTTAAAACCCTACATGATTTGGAAATCATCTTGGTAAATTTTATTTTATAAAAGTCTCATATGTTAGTTAAGATGATGAGTAAATTGGTGGTGATTTGATAAAGAAAATGATATGTTTGATTAAACATGGCCAAATGATTAATACAAAGGTTATATGGCCAATTTTTCTTAAAAACTTTATGTTATACAAACCAACATTTTTGTTTGGTTAAATCTTTATTAGATTAAAAAGTTTTTAAGGAAA
>CM060412.1:103774048-103951986 GCA_030545235.1 Helianthus tuberosus | reverse complement strand
TGTAAAAATTCGTTGGAACTCTCGACACGGACCCGAATATATACTTGGGAACGTGCAGATCAAATCAAAACCAAAATACCCTCACCTGTTTGAGTAGTCTCCTGCAAAGGATGACTCAGTTTGAATTTCGGGACGAAATTCTCAATAACAGGGGGAGAATGTGACAAATGGCCAATAACCGGAAATTCCGTACAGTCTAATCACTATTCTTAGTATATAATCTCATGCAATTAGCGTAATTTAATTACGTAACGGTGTCGTATATTAGACGACAATGTTAGGACAAGAAAACACTAATACGAAAACATATCTTACAAAGATATAAGACTTTCCGGTACAACGCCCTAATCGCTAAATCGTCCGTTTCATTAAAAATAAGATAATTTTAACTTGTCCAAAATAATAATTTAGCATTTCCGGGACTCCGAAAATACGACAAATGATGACAAACATATGGAAACAATATGAGGATATTAATGGGGTATTCGAAACATAAGCTCTCGACACTGCGTTGCAACCCCCACAAATTGTCCGTTTCTGCACCGACAAGCTAATAAACGACATTACCAACATCGAAAACAACCAAATGAAAGCTTTAGTGAACTAGTTAAGCTTATTTTGGGATTCAAAATAACTTCATAGATCTTTTAAATGCGGAATGTCAACTTACGGCAAACTTCCGTCGGTACGCCACAAAAGTGCCGTAAACTAGCCAACGACGAAACGAAAAGCATTCAAAGTATCAAAACATGATTTCTACTAGTTTAGTGAACTAGTTAATGTTAATTTATGTTCCGAATCACTAATTACCCCCTAATGGTGAAAGATTACCCTAATCACCATACTTAGCCTAATTACCAAAAATCTACATGTTTAAGACATTTTTATAAAAAATGTTACACTTTACCCCCCCCCCCCACATGTGGGCCGTAAATAAGGGGTCCCACATGGCCTTAATACTTTCCTAAATATCTAGATATTTTACTTAGGTGCAAGTGGAACAATTTGGTGAATGATTATAACACTTAGCCTTATTATTTACTAACCACATTATCATCACTTTTCACCTTATTTTTTCCCACACATAAGAACTCTTTCAATCTTCATCCATATTACCAAGAACACCTTCAAAAACCCAATTATTTTTATTACCTCCTTCATGATCAACATGGATTTCCAAGTAACATAAGGTGATCTAAGGCTTTTGGAAGTAAAAGGAAGGGTTTTCATCCATACAAAAGTGTTCTACCAACAAGATCATCATCTTCTTAGTCTTAATAATCTTCTAAGATCATCCCTAGCCTAGTGCTAGAAGTAAGCTTCTATAACTATTTTTTTTTTTTTTACAAATGTATTAAGTTTATGATTGTTATTATTGCTAATAATAACCAAGAGATCATACATAATAACATGAGAAAAAAAAATACAAAGAAGCAAAGATAAAAATCATGATATATTTATGTTGATTATATTGTGATTTAAGACTTGTGATATGCTTATTTGATCTTGCTATGATGATTATGAGATAAATAAATGGTTAGAGTATGTTTTGAGTTATGATCTAAAAATTATACATGTTTATGTTAAAGGGTTTTTAACATAAAGGATTAAATGGATGATCATAACTATTGTTCTTGTGAAAGTATTAAGGGTTTTTATTTAAAAACAAGACTTTTACAAGATTATAAAAAGTAACATACAACTAGAGATTTTTATAAAAGTTGTTAAAACTAAAATTAAACTTGGTTTTTGAACTTGTTAGCATATGTAATGATCATGTTTAAAACCCTACATGATTTGGAAATCATCTTGGTAAATTTTATTTTATAAAAGTCTCATATGTTTAGTTAAGATGATGAGTAAATTGGTGGTGATTTGATAAAGAAAATGATATGTTTGATTAAACATGGCCAAATGATTAATACAAAGGTTATATGGCCAATTTTTCTTAAAAACTTTATGTTATACAAACCAACATTTTTGTTTGGTTAAATCTTTATTAGATTAAAAAGTTTTTAAGGAAAGGCTTTTATAAAAGAAAAGACAAGATAAATATATATATATTTTTTTTAGAAAATATATATTTGATCATTTTAACAACTTAATTGATATGTGGTATTTGATGTATTAGTTATATATATGAAAGATAGGAACTTTATTACAATGGTAATAATGGACACATGATACATAATAATCAAAGTCTTACAAGACTTCACATAATTACGCCTTAAAACGAGTTACGGACGATTCGAATAATCGGACACCATTTATGGTCAAAATGAACGACGGACAACTACATAAGTGAATTGCAAATCCGAAGAGTTACTACGACGTTTAGGCGGTTTTTCGACACGAAATATAAATAAGCTATCGATAACAAATTTCGGATGTTTATAAACTTATAAAAACTAGTATGTTTTTATTTACCAAAAAGTATACTTAGTAAATTTTTATAAAAAGATTTTTATAAAAATGAAAGGCTTACTTTTACTAGTGGGCTATATTATAACAAATGGACTTATTATACTTAATGGACTATTTTTGTAAATGGGCTTATTTTACTTAATGGGTTATTTATTTAATGGGCTATTTTTTTTACAAATGGGCTACTTACACTTAATGGGCTATTGTATTACAAATGGGCTTAGTTTTCTTAATGGGCTTAACTTCATAATGGGCTTAACATAAATTCATGGGCTAAGCCCAAACACCAAACATATGGGCCAAAGCCCAACACTATTGAAGCCCAACACTATTCAAGCCCAACACTATTCAAGCCCAACACTATTCAAGCCCAACACTATTCAAGCCCAACACTATTTGAGGCCCAACACTATTTGAGGCCCAACACTATTGAGGCCCAACACTATTTGAGGCCCAACACTATTTGAGGCCCAACACTATTTGAGGCCCAACACTATTTGAGGCCCAACACTATTGAGGCCCAACACTATTTGAGGCCCAACACTATTGAGCCCCAACACTATTTTAGGCCCAGCACTATTTAAGCCCAATAACTTGAAAACATGGGCTCGGCCCAATGATACTATTATTGAAAACACAACTATACAAGTGATACATATAAGACACGAGGTTCAGCGGACTAGATCCGACTATACAACTCATTCATCGAATACACAGTTAACGAACATTTGAACAACTCATTCATCGAATACACAGTTAACGAACAGTAAAGACATACAAGTCTTACACATACTCGAGACAAAAGACTTGTACATGAGTCAATACAAAGACCGTAGTGTCTAACAATTCTAGGACCTTTGTAGGTCGTGATACAATTCAAGGACAATGCAAGTGAGGTTACAATTACATACAGTTTACGGATGCAATTCTGTGAGTTCATGTTCCCCTATTCATTTAAATGTTTTACAACTTTACAACTATCGGGGAAGATACATGTTCTAAGTATGTTAAAGTTAGGTAATGAAACACCTTAGATCATGTACGAATTAGGGCCATACTATAAGAACCATTAATCCAGTTTGGACCAAGGAACAAAGGACTAGATCTATTGGGTTTTGGCGAGCCCCACTCTTGGTCATGGACCCATACGGAAGAGTGCGTTTGTGTCCCAGTCGATAGGAATCGGCATAAAATCGTCTAGGGTTGGATTGCTTCCTTTTTCGTCACACATATTAATGTCCTCGCGAAACATTAATGATCAACGATTTCATTGACGCTTTACATACTACATCATACATACAAATACATCTTACATGCGGGTTTGATACAAATACATTTCATACAGATAAAGCGCATGGTTTTGATACAAATACATTTCACGATTGACAGATACATCTTATACAACTAAACTGCATGAACTCGCTCAACTTTTGTTGATGTTTTCAAACTTAACATGTATTTCAGGAAATCAGTGGACCTGGCAGACATTTCAGTCAAGGAAAGCAAGTATCAATACTCCATGCCAACTATTGAAGGGTTTGCCTGTTATATACCGCCTCTTTGCGGTGATATAGTGGTCAAAGTCTTGACATTTTAAGACTTACATTTTGATGTATAAAACGATGACAACTTATTTTCATTTGATGGTTTGTAACCTATACATTAATTATGTTGCGATCTTTTGAACAATTATGACAATGGCATTGGAGCATTTTTTATTCATATAGTTTGTTCATGTACATCGATATTTATGCAATGAAAACCAGACAGATCACACCTTGCGTTTCCGCTATGAGCGGGTGTGACAGATTGGTATCAGAGCATCGATTGTAGTGAATCAGGATTCTTTCTCGAGTCTAAGTCTACAATCACTAGGGATCTCTCACGAAAACCTCTTGTTCATGTTGAACAGATTATAAATAAAATTGGACAAGTCAAAAGGTTTTCATTGCATAAACATTTTTCAAGGTCCACTACAACAAAAATTCATTTCACATAAATCAAGCGAGGACATTTCCATGGGTGAAGTCTATGAGAAACAGACACAATACATTAATAGACTATGTGCCTACAATACATTACATTATCAGTTTATGCATTATAAACAGTTTACAAGTTCAGCTTATACAAGATAGAAATCCTTGATTGATAGGATTTTACATGATTATATATATAGGTTGTTCATATATATGTTGCATGAAATATTTTGCCAAGAACAAAATACCTTCGACTTCAAACTCTATTATTATTCTTTACTCACACGATGAAAATATCGACCTCATGTCTAATGCGGAGCTTATGGCGAACATGATTCCTAAGTGAAATCTTAAACTTAATTCCGTAAAATATGGTTGCTTTCTCGCGAATGCTGAGATGCCTGACCATGATAATGACGACGAGGCGAAGGTGGTAACCTTGGACAACAAATCCATTAGTGGGACGAGATCCATGTGACTCATACTAACCAAGGTGGATATACTCTTGTCCTTACAAGGAAGATGAAGTACTCATCTTTAAGGTGCCTCTTCAGTTGTTATTGTTACAGATTCTTTTCATTTCTATTTCACCTAACGTCGTACCGTTCTGCGAGTAATGACAACGAACGTGGACTCGTGAGCTATCACGAAGGTCCCTCCTATTTTGAAGGTATATTGACAATAATGTTTCCTCTCTTATTGATCGGCTGCTTCGTACGAGAGAATGCTAGGGTGACCATGCAAGGCAATTTATTATTACGGTGGCCAACGTAATAACAACTTGTAGTGCATGGGAATTCTGGTGGACTCTGCGGGCCAAGCTAATGATCACTATTCGTTCAAAATTCTTAAGTTATTACTTGAGATTCAATTTTTCTTATCTATAAGAACACGAACTGGGGTGGTTAGTATAACACCCTACAATATAATGCAATACAATAAAATACAATACAATACAATACAATACAGGAAGACGACACATATTTGTTCACACCTAACATTCGATCTATATCACGATTCAGTTGAGACTAGTCATTTAAACAAACAAAACGTGTTAGCTACTCATGGAGGATTTTCCTCAACATTCTCGAAATTCTTGAACATGGGTTGGTTCCAAGGTGTCTATGACACTTTATCCTACTTTACCTTACCTTACTTTATCATATTCCACCTTATCATATTTATTGGAAGTGATACAATAAATTTCGTCGTTTGACATTTGTCTTTTTCCAAGGGATGGTATGGCATGAACCATGCTGCAACTCCCTCATTACATTCTATTCGACATCTTTGGAGATTCTAATAATTTTGCTAGAGCTCGTGAAACTCAAGCACTATTACCATATTTGTCACATGGACAAGTAAGACAAAGGATTTTCTCTATTTAGGACGATCGAGGTCCATAGAGTAGGGAATACATATTATATGGACGAAGACCACTGGTTGGTTTCCCCTCCCCAACGAATTATTTCTCTTTCCATTTAGACGTATGACAATACATGCAAGAGGCATTACACCTTTTGGTTTGGTTATCCACATTATCATTCATTTTCGGTTATTCGTATTATCATTTCTTCAAACATGTATGAACAATATGGTCTTGAGGTTTCCATGACCGATTGATTGCATTCTTCATTCTTGGGCACATGATAGACCTTATTTATCCAAATACATGTCTAGATTCTTTTAATAGTGTGTATTAAAAAGATCATGGCACCAAAAGAATCAATTGTTTAAGTTAAAAGTTATGTGTTGAAAACCATTGCTTTTACACAAGGCATGTTTTATACATGACATTGTTACGCAAGACAATGTTATACATGTCATTTGACGTTGGTATACACAAGACATTTTTGGTGGTAAATTGTAAGTGATGAGACGTGTGTAATATGATAAAAGCATGGTGGATACGCCGCTGGTACTTCCTATATATAAGTGCTTATATTATATTGCATATCGTGGTGTTATCCAAATCTCTTCGACAAAGACAAGACATGACATTTTTGCACAAGACACGACATCCTCTACACAAGACATAATATTCTATTTCAAGACATGATATATTTATACACTACAAATCTATTGGTTATTTATTTAACCATACATCATTCTTTTATATCATCTGATTTTCATATCTATTTTCATATGATTTCATAAAAGAATTCGGTCATAACTGGAGCCAATATTGTTGGTTACACTTGATGCTTTCACGATCTCTCAGGGGTAGTTCCATACTGGGTAACACCCGAATTCAAACACACTGAGTGTTACATGTTAGGTTTAGCCTCGGAGATCCGAAGCATAACCGCATCATCCCTCCCTACCTCAATCACTCAAACAATAACTCTCGCCATGAGAGAAATGAAGGCAACTGCTGCCATAAACGATTTTGGTACCAGGATGTATGCTGGTAACTTGTCGAAATCCTAAATGTGAATAAGTGTGTGTGTGGTTAGAACTATGAATACTCCACAAAATCCCAATGAAGTCATGAGTACGTACACTCTACGATCATCATGTATCAATTCTTTTAATACCAACACCGAGCTTAGCTATTGCTTTTAAATGTTAAGCATATACTCGAATTAGAGTCATATTGGAGACACATTACTATATCAAGATAGCTAATGGGTAATTAGCTGAGACATATCAAATTCATTAAGGGCCACCGGTATGTATCCTATTCGTCAACATTTCACATCCATGTTATTTTATACAACTGGCAATTTTAGCTTCATCTCAACATTTCACATACATAAGTTTCATGGCTAGGGACGGGATTGTCCTAGCTACAATTAAGGATTGGGTTATCCTACATTTAAACATAGGGTTCCTAAAATTATACAGTGAAGTCCTCGCCACACAGAATTCAAAATGTACTTGGCCTAAAGTCAAGTAAGCTAGATGTCTCCTCATTCTATAGAATTGGCAAACGGTAAACTAGTCGAGTCTGGAGCTGAAATTTCAAATATCGATCTCTTACCCATTTAGTTGGGTATTTTCGATGTAGTGGTTGGCATGGATTGGCTATCCAATAATCGAGCCGAAGTCTTCTGTCATGAGAAGATCATTCACTTACCACTACCAAACGAAGATACACTTGTTATCCATGGAGAAAAGCGCAACACATCATTGCGGACCATATATTGAATGAAGGCACAGAAGTACTTACGGAAAGATTGTGTTACCTTTCTAGCACATGTTGTCGACAAAAAGGCCGTTGGGCCGAAGCTGACAGGTATTACGTTGGCAAAATGGTTTCCTGAAGTCTTTCTGGAAGACTTGTCGGGATTATAACCATATCGACAAGTCGAGTTTCATAACGACTTGGTACCGGGAGCCGCACCCATAGCCATATCTCCATGTCGATTAGCACCTTCTGAACTTTGTAGCTGACCGAATAAGGATGTTGTGAGTTCATAACCCCCACTCTTTACCACTATACATCTTTATAAAGGTTTTGGGGGTGGAAAGACATGCAAGTTTTTGCAAAAGTGCACAACATTTCGATGAATGAAAATTCATGTTTCTAAACCATGTTACAAATAAATTTCCAACTAACTCAAATGGTTTATGAAAGGTTCTAGTTTCTACTCTAAGATAGACTTACGATCGGAGTATCATCAGTTACAAATTCAAGAGGAAAGCATACCGAAAACGGCTTTTAAGACGCGTTACGGTCATTACGAGTTTCTCGTTATGCCTTTTGGTTTAACCAATGCACCAGCGGTCTTCATAGATTTAATGAATCGTGTGTGCAAGCCGTATCTCGACAAATTCGTCATAGTGTTTATTGACGACATTTTGATATACACTCGATCGACTGATGAACATGAGCAACATTTGAGAACCATTTTAGAGTTGTTAAAGACAATAAATTCGCCCCAAATCGAAAAACAAGATATAGCATTACAACTTATTCTTAAGATTGGTGCATAGCATTTTACAATCTTATCATTATCCGACGATACCGATGACTCTGTTGTAGACTATGATGCTTCGCATCAATGATTGGGTTGCGTACTCGTGCAACGTGAAAAAGTTATTGTGTACACGTCGCGCCAATTAAAAAGTTCACGAGAAGAACTATACCACTCTCGACCTTGAGTTAGGCGTGGTGGTATTCGCTTTAAAAAAAAAAAAAATTGGCGACATTATTTATATATATGGTACTCAATGCATTATTTTCACGGATCATAAAAGTCTTCAACACATATTCAACCAAAAAGAATTAAATATACGTCAACGATGTTTGTTGAATTGTTGAACGACTATGATTGTGAAATAAAGTACCATCCAGGCAAGGCAAACGTTGTAGCAGATGCCTTGAGCCGCAAGGAGCGAGTTAGAACACTGAGAGTTCAAGCATTAGAGAAGATGATTCACAAGCGCTCAAGAAAGAGCATATTCAAGCAGAAACACTTCGAGGCATGAAGGAACAATTAGTGCCGAAAGAAGATGGAACTTTATACCTTATGAGTCGAAATTGGGTTCTATTCTTTGGCGGCCTTCGAGATGATATTTTGAGGAAGCACATAGGCCTAAGTAGTGAAAGAATACTGCTAGTGGCCTAACCTCAAAAGTAATATCGCGACTTATATCGGAGAATGCTTGACTTGCGCGAAAGTCAAAGTCGAGTTGCAAAATCCCTCAGACTTGTTACAACAAACCGAGATTCCCGTTTGGTAATGGGAACAAATATCGATGTACTTCATTACGAAGTTACTCAGGACCTCAAGAGGTCACTACATGATTGAGTAATCATCGATAGACTAACAAAGTCCACACACTTCTTACCGATTTGGTAGAAGGATAATACTGAGAAACTAGCGGAACTCTATCTCAAAGAAATAGTGGCTCGTCCTGGAGTGCCTATTTCAATCAATTCAGACCGAGACGGTCGTTTTATTTCTAGAATTTGGAAATCATTTCAACAGGCCTTTGGATCTCATTTGAATCTATGTACGGCCTTTCATCCACAAACTGACGGCCAGAGCGAACGGACAATCCAAACACTCGAATATATGTTTCGCGCATGTGTTATGGATTTAGATGGCAATTGGGATACTCATCTACCTTTAGTTGAGTTTTCCTACAATAACAGCTACAATACTAGTATACAAGCTGCACCGTTTGAAGCTCTCTATGGTCGAAAGTGTCGCTCTCCGCTAAGTTGGGCGGAAACAAGCGATAGACAATTAATTGGTCCGGTATTAGTCCAAGAGACTACGGATAAAATTTTTCAGATCAGAGACCGTATCAAGACGGCTCGCGATCGACAAAATAGCTACGCAGATAAAAGACAAAAACCATTATCTTTCGAGGATGGAGACAAAGTCTTGTTGAAAGTCTCGCCTTGGAAAGGCGTAGCGTGGTTCGGTAAACGTGGAAAGCTTAAACCATGTTACATTGGACCATTTGAAATCTTAGAAAAGATTGGCACTGTTGCCTACAAGTTGAAGTTACCAGATGAACTTAGCAGTGTGCACGACACGTTTCATGTGTCGAATCTTAAAAAGAGTCCAACACAAGCAACCGTTATCATTCTTTCAGATGAAATTCACATTGATGACAAACTCCAATTCACAAAGCACCTGTTAAGGTCATGGACCGGAAGGTCCAGAAAATACAAAGGAGTCGTAACATATTTGTAAAAATTCGTTGGAACTCTCGACACGGACCCGAATATATACTTGGGAACGTGCAGATCAAATCAAAACCAAAATACCCTCACCTGTTTGAGTAGTCTCCTGCAAAGGATGACTCAGTTTGAATTTCGGGACGAAATTCTCAATAACAGGGGGAGAATGTGACAAATGGCCAATAACCGGAAATTCCGTACAGTCTAATCACTATTCTTAGTATATAATCTCATGCAATTAGCGTAATTTAATTACGTAACGGTGTCGTATATTAGACGACAATGTTAGGACAAGAAAACACTAATACGAAAACATATCTTACAAAGATATAAGACTTTCCGGTACAACGCCCTAATCGCTAAATCGTCCGTTTCATTAAAAATAAGATAATTTTAACTTGTCCAAAATAATAATTTAGCATTTCCGGGACTCCGAAAATATGACAAATGATGACAAACATATGGAAACAATATGAGGATATTAATGGGGTATTCGAAACATAAGCTCTCGACACTGCGTTGCAACCCCCACAAATTGTCCGTTTCTGCACCGACAAGCTAATAAACGACATTACCAACATCGAAAACAACCAAATGAAAGCTTTAGTGAACTAGTTAAGCTTATTTTGGGATTCAAAATAACTTCATAGATCTTTTAAATGCGGAATGTCAACTTACGGCAAACTTCCGTCGGTACGCCACAAAAGTGCCGTAAACTAGCCAACGACGAAACGAAAAGCATTCAAAGTATCAAAACATGATTTCTACTAGTTTAGTGAACTAGTTAATGTTAATTTATGTTCCGAATCACTAATTACCCCCTAATGGTGAAAGATTACCCTAATCACCATACTTAGCCTAATTACCAAAAATCTACATGTTTAAGACATTTTTATAAAAAATGTTACACTTTACCCCCCCCCCCACATGTGGGCCGTAAATAAGGGGTCCCACATGGCCTTAATACTTTCCTAAATATCTAGATATTTTACTTAGGTGCAAGTGGAACAATTTGGTGAATGATTATAACACTTAGCCTTATTATTTACTAACCACATTATCATCACTTTTCACCTTATTTTTTCCCACACATAAGAACTCTTTCAATCTTCATCCATATTACCAAGAACACCTTCAAAAACCCAATTATTTTTATTACCTCCTTCATGATCAACATGGATTTCCAAGTAACATAAGGTGATCTAAGGCTTTTGGAAGTAAAAGGAAGGGTTTTCATCCATACAAAAGTGTTCTACCAACAAGATCATCATCTTCTTAGTCTTAATAATCTTCTAAGATCATCCCTAGCCTAGTGCTAGAAGTAAGCTTCTATAACTATTTTTTTTTTTTTTACAAATGTATTAAGTTTATGATTGTTATTATTGCTAATAATAACCAAGAGATCATACATAATAACATGAGAAAAAAAAATACAAAGAAGCAAAGATAAAAATCATGATATATTTATGTTGATTATATTGTGATTTAAGACTTGTGATATGCTTATTTGATCTTGCTATGATGATTATGAGATAAATAAATGGTTAGAGTATGTTTTGAGTTATGATCTAAAAATTATACATGTTTATGTTAAAGGGTTTTTAACATAAAGGATTAAATGGATGATCATAACTATTGTTCTTGTGAAAGTATTAAGGGTTTTTATTTAAAAACAAGACTTTTACAAGATTATAAAAAGTAACATACAACTAGAGATTTTTATAAAAGTTGTTAAAACTAAAATTAAACTTGGTTTTTGAACTTGTTAGCATATGTAATGATCATGTTTAAAACCCTACATGATTTGGAAATCATCTTGGTAAATTTTATTTTATAAAAGTCTCATATGTTTAGTTAAGATGATGAGTAAATTGGTGGTGATTTGATAAAGAAAATGATATGTTTGATTAAACATGGCCAAATGATTAATACAAAGGTTATATGGCCAATTTTTCTTAAAAACTTTATGTTATACAAACCAACATTTTTGTTTGGTTAAATCTTTATTAGATTAAAAAGTTTTTAAGGAAAGGCTTTTATAAAAGAAAAGACAAGATAAATATATATATATTTTTTTTAGAAAATATATATTTGATCATTTTAACAACTTAATTGATATGTGGTATTTGATGTATTAGTTATATATATGAAAGATAGGAACTTTATTACAATGGTAATAATGGACACATGATACATAATAATCAAAGTCTTACAAGACTTCACATAATTACGCCTTAAAACGAGTTACGGACGATTCGAATAATCGGACACCATTTATGGTCAAAATGAACGACGGACAACTACATAAGTGAATTGCAAATCCGAAGAGTTACTACGACGTTTAGGCGGTTTTTCGACACGAAATATAAATAAGCTATCGATAACAAATTTCGGATGTTTATAAACTTATAAAAACTAGTATGTTTTTATTTACCAAAAAGTATACTTAGTAAATTTTTATAAAAAGATTTTTATAAAAATGAAAGGCTTACTTTTACTAGTGGGCTATATTATAACAAATGGACTTATTATACTTAATGGACTATTTTTGTAAATGGGCTTATTTTACTTAATGGGTTATTTATTTAATGGGCTATTTTTTTTACAAATGGGCTACTTACACTTAATGGGCTATTGTATTACAAATGGGCTTAGTTTTCTTAATGGGCTTAACTTCATAATGGGCTTAACATAAATTCATGGGCTAAGCCCAAACACCAAACATATGGGCCAAAGCCCAACACTATTGAAGCCCAACACTATTGAAGCCCAACACTATTCAAGCCCAACACTATTCAAGCCCAACACTATTCAAGCCCAACACTATTTGAGGCCCAACACTATTTGAGGCCCAACACTATTGAGGCCCAACACTATTTGAGGCCCAACACTATTTGAGGCCCAACACTATTTGAGGCCCAACACTATTTGAGGCCCAACACTATTGAGGCCCAACACTATTTGAGGCCCAACACTATTGAGCCCCAACACTATTTTAGGCCCAGCACTATTTAAGCCCAATAACTTGAAAACATGGGCTCGGCCCAATGATACTATTATTGAAAACACAACTATACAAGTGATACATATAAGACACGAGGTTCAGCGGACTAGATCCGACTATACAACTCATTCATCGAATACACAGTTAACGAACATTTGAACAACTCATTCATCGAATACACAGTTAACGAACAGTAAAGACATACAAGTCTTACACATACTCGAGACAAAAGACTTGTACATGAGTCAATACAAAGACCGTAGTGTCTAACAATTCTAGGACCTTTGTAGGTCGTGATACAATTCAAGGACAATGCAAGTGAGGTTACAATTACATACAGTTTACGGATGCAATTCTGTGAGTTCATGTTCCCCTATTCATTTAAATGTTTTACAACTTTACAACTATCGGGGAAGATACATGTTCTAAGTATGTTAAAGTTAGGTAATGAAACACCTTAGATCATGTACGAATTAGGGCCATACTATAAGCACCATTAATCCAGTTTGGACCAAGGAACAAAGGACTAGATCTATTGGGTTTTGGCGAGCCCCACTCTTGGTCATGGACCCATACGGAAGAGTGCGTTTGTGTCCCAGTCGATAGGAATCGGCATAAAATCGTCTAGGGTTGGATTGCTTCCTTTTTCGTCACACATATTAATGTCCTCGCGAAACATTAATGATCAACGATTTCATTGACGCTTTACATACTACATCATACATACAAATACATCTTACATGCGGGTTTGATACAAATACATTTCATACAGATAAAGCGCATGGTTTTGATACAAATACATTTCACGATTGACAGATACATCTTATACAACTAAACTGCATGAACTCGCTCAACTTTTGTTGATGTTTTCAAACTTAACATGTATTTCAGGAAATCAGTGGACCTGGCAGACATTTCAGTCAAGGAAAGCAAGTATCAATACTCCATGCCAACTATTGAAGGGTTTGCCTGTTATATACCGCCTCTTTGCGGTGATATAGTGGTCAAAGTCTTGACATTTTAAGACTTACATTTTGATGTATAAAACGATGACAACTTATTTTCATTTGATGGTTTGTAACCTATACATTAATTATGTTGCGATCTTTTGAACAATTATGACAATGGCATTGGAGCATTTTTTATTCATATAGTTTGTTCATGTACATCGATATTTATGCAATGAAAACCAGACAGATCACACCTTGCGTTTCCGCTATGAGCGGGTGTGACAGATTGGTATCAGAGCATCGATTGTAGTGAATCAGGATTCTTTCTCGAGTCTAAGTCTACAATCACTAGGGATCTCTCACGAAAACCTCTTGTTCATGTTGAACAGATTATAAATAAAATTGGACAAGTCAAAAGGTTTTCATTGCATAAACATTTTTCAAGGTCCACTACAACAAAAATTCATTTCACATAAATCAAGCGAGGACATTTCCATGGGTGAAGTCTATGAGAAACAGACACAATACATTAATAGACTATGTGCCTACAATACATTACATTATCAGTTTATGCATTATAAACAGTTTACAAGTTCAGCTTATACAAGATAGAAATCCTTGATTGATAGGATTTTACATGATTATATATATAGGTTGTTCATATATATGTTGCATGAAATATTTTGCCAAGAACAAAATACCTTCGACTTCAAACTCTATTATTATTCTTTACTCACACGATGAAAATATCGACCTCATGTCTAATGCGGAGCTTATGGCGAACATGATTCCTAAGTGAAATCTTAAACTTAATTCCGTAAAATATGGTTGCTTTCTCGCGAATGCTGAGATGCCTGACCATGATAATGACGACGAGGCGAAGGTGGTAACCTTGGACAACAAATCCATTAGTGGGACGAGATCCATGTGACTCATACTAACCAAGGTGGATATACTCTTGTCCTTACAAGGAAGATGAAGTACTCATCTTTAAGGTGCCTCTTCAGTTGTTATTGTTACAGATTCTTTTCATTTCTATTTCACCTAACGTCGTACCGTTCTGCGAGTAATGACAACGAACGTGGACTCGTGAGCTATCACGAAGGTCCCTCCTATTTTGAAGGTATATTGACAATAATGTTTCCTCTCTTATTGATCGGCTGCTTCGTACGAGAGAATGCTAGGGTGACCATGCAAGGCAATTTATTATTACGGTGGCCAACGTAATAACAACTTGTAGTGCATGGGAATTCTGGTGGACTCTGCGGGCCAAGCTAATGATCACTATTCGTTCAAAATTCTTAAGTTATTACTTGAGATTCAATTTTTCTTATCTATAAGAACACGAACTGGGGTGGTTAGTATAACACCCTACAATATAATGCAATACAATAAAATACAATACAATACAATACAATACAGGAAGACGACACATATTTGTTCACACCTAACATTCGATCTATATCACGATTCAGTTGAGACTAGTCATTTAAACAAACAAAACGTGTTAGCTACTCATGGAGGATTTTCCTCAACATTCTCGAAATTCTTGAACATGGGTTGGTTCCAAGGTGTCTATGACACTTTATCCTACTTTACCTTACCTTACTTTATCATATTCCACCTTATCATATTTATTGGAAGTGATACAATAAATTTCGTCGTTTGACATTTGTCTTTTTCCAAGGGATGGTATGGCATGAACCATGCTGCAACTCCCTCATTACATTCTATTCGACATCTTTGGAGATTCTAATAATTTTGCTAGAGCTCGTGAAACTCAAGCACTATTACCATATTTGTCACATGGACAAGTAAGACAAAGGATTTTCTCTATTTAGGACGATCGAGGTCCATAGAGTAGGGAATACATATTATATGGACGAAGACCACTGGTTGGTTTCCCCTCCCCAACGAATTATTTCTCTTTCCATTTAGACGTATGACAATACATGCAAGAGGCATTACACCTTTTGGTTTGGTTATCCACATTATCATTCATTTTCGGTTATTCGTATTATCATTTCTTCAAACATGTATGAACAATATGGTCTTGAGGTTTCCATGACCGATTGATTGCATTCTTCATTCTTGGGCACATGATAGACCTTATTTATCCAAATACATGTCTAGATTCTTTTAATAGTGTGTATTAAAAAGATCATGGCACCAAAAGAATCAATTGTTTAAGTTAAAAGTTATGTGTTGAAAACCATTGCTTTTACACAAGGCATGTTTTATACATGACATTGTTACGCAAGACAATGTTATACATGTCATTTGACGTTGGTATACACAAGACATTTTTGGTGGTAAATTGTAAGTGATGAGACGTGTGTAATATGATAAAAGCATGGTGGATACGCCGCTGGTACTTCCTATATATAAGTGCTTATATTATATTGCATATCGTGGTGTTATCCAAATCTCTTCGACAAAGACAAGACATGACATTTTTGCACAAGACACGACATCCTCTACACAAGACATAATATTCTATTTCAAGACATGATATATTTATACACTACAAATCTATTGGTTATTTATTTAACCATACATCATTCTTTTATATCATCTGATTTTCATATCTATTTTCATATGATTTCATAAAAGAATTCGGTCATAACTGGAGCCAATATTGTTGGTTACACTTGATGCTTTCACGATCTCTCAGGGGTAGTTCCATACTGGGTAACACCCGAATTCAAACACACTGAGTGTTACATGTTAGGTTTAGCCTCGGAGATCCGAAGCATAACCGCATCATCCCTCCCTACCTCAATCACTCAAACAATAACTCTCGCCATGAGAGAAATGAAGGCAACTGCTGCCATAAACGATTTTGGTACCAGGATGTATGCTGGTAACTTGTCGAAATCCTAAATGTGAATAAGTGTGTGTGTGGTTAGAACTATGAATACTCCACAAAATCCCAATGAAGTCATGAGTACGTACACTCTACGATCATCATGTATCAATTCTTTTAATACCAACACCGAGCTTAGCTATTGCTTTTAAATGTTAAGCATATACTCGAATTAGAGTCATATTGGAGACACATTACTATATCAAGATAGCTAATGGGTAATTAGCTGAGACATATCAAATTCATTAAGGGCCACCGGTATGTATCCTATTCGTCAACATTTCACATCCATGTTATTTTATACAACTGGCAATTTTAGCTTCATCTCAACATTTCACATACATAAGTTTCATGGCTAGGGACGGGATTGTCCTAGCTACAATTAAGGATTGGGTTATCCTACATTTAAACATAGGGTTCCTAAAATTATACAGTGAAGTCCTCGCCACACAGAATTCAAAATGTACTTGGCCTAAAGTCAAGTAAGCTAGATGTCTCCTCATTCTATAGAATTGGCAAACGGTAAACTAGTCGAGTCTGGAGCTGAAATTTCAAATATCGATCTCTTACCCATTTAGTTGGGTATTTTCGATGTAGTGGTTGGCATGGATTGGCTATCCAATAATCGAGCCGAAGTCTTCTGTCATGAGAAGATCATTCACTTACCACTACCAAACGAAGATACACTTGTTATCCATGGAGAAAAGCGCAACACATCATTGCGGACC
The DNA here is from genome assembly GCA_030545235.1 of Helianthus tuberosus. Classification (NCBI taxonomy): domain Eukaryota; kingdom Viridiplantae; phylum Streptophyta; class Magnoliopsida; order Asterales; family Asteraceae; genus Helianthus; species Helianthus tuberosus. The sequence goes on along the minus strand of CM060412.1, from coordinate 103,934,397 downwards.
ATATATTGAATGAAGGCACAGAAGTACTTACGGAAAGATTGTGTTACCTTTCTAGCACATGTTGTCGACAAAAAGGCCGTTGGGCCGAAGCTGACAGGTATTACGTTGGCAAAATGGTTTCCTGAAGTCTTTCTGGAAGACTTGTCGGGATTATAACCATATCGACAAGTCGAGTTTCATAACGACTTGGTACCGGGAGCCGCACCCATAGCCATATCTCCATGTCGATTAGCACCTTCTGAACTTTGTAGCTGACCGAATAAGGATGTTGTGAGTTCATAACCCCCACTCTTTACCACTATACATCTTTATAAAGGTTTTGGGGGTGGAAAGACATGCAAGTTTTTGCAAAAGTGCACAACATTTCGATGAATGAAAATTCATGTTTCTAAACCATGTTACAAATAAATTTCCAACTAACTCAAATGGTTTATGAAAGGTTCTAGTTTCTACTCTAAGATAGACTTACGATCGGAGTATCATCAGTTACAAATTCAAGAGGAAAGCATACCGAAAACGGCTTTTAAGACGCGTTACGGTCATTACGAGTTTCTCGTTATGCCTTTTGGTTTAACCAATGCACCAGCGGTCTTCATAGATTTAATGAATCGTGTGTGCAAGCCGTATCTCGACAAATTCGTCATAGTGTTTATTGACGACATTTTGATATACACTCGATCGACTGATGAACATGAGCAACATTTGAGAACCATTTTAGAGTTGTTAAAGACAATAAATTCGCCCCAAATCGAAAAACAAGATATAGCATTACAACTTATTCTTAAGATTGGTGCATAGCATTTTACAATCTTATCATTATCCGACGATACCGATGACTCTGTTGTAGACTATGATGCTTCGCATCAATGATTGGGTTGCGTACTCGTGCAACGTGAAAAAGTTATTGTGTACACGTCGCGCCAATTAAAAAGTTCACGAGAAGAACTATACCACTCTCGACCTTGAGTTAGGCGTGGTGGTATTCGCTTTAAAAAAAAAAAAATTGGCGACATTATTTATATATATGGTACTCAATGCATTATTTTCACGGATCATAAAAGTCTTCAACACATATTCAACCAAAAAGAATTAAATATACGTCAACGATGTTTGTTGAATTGTTGAACGACTATGATTGTGAAATAAAGTACCATCCAGGCAAGGCAAACGTTGTAGCAGATGCCTTGAGCCGCAAGGAGCGAGTTAGAACACTGAGAGTTCAAGCATTAGAGAAGATGATTCACAAGCGCTCAAGAAAGAGCATATTCAAGCAGAAACACTTCGAGGCATGAAGGAACAATTAGTGCCGAAAGAAGATGGAACTTTATACCTTATGAGTCGAAATTGGGTTCTATTCTTTGGCGGCCTTCGAGATGATATTTTGAGGAAGCACATAGGCCTAAGTAGTGAAAGAATACTGCTAGTGGCCTAACCTCAAAAGTAATATCGCGACTTATATCGGAGAATGCTTGACTTGCGCGAAAGTCAAAGTCGAGTTGCAAAATCCCTCAGACTTGTTACAACAAACCGAGATTCCCGTTTGGTAATGGGAACAAATATCGATGTACTTCATTACGAAGTTACTCAGGACCTCAAGAGGTCACTACATGATTGAGTAATCATCGATAGACTAACAAAGTCCACACACTTCTTACCGATTTGGTAGAAGGATAATACTGAGAAACTAGCGGAACTCTATCTCAAAGAAATAGTGGCTCGTCCTGGAGTGCCTATTTCAATCAATTCAGACCGAGACGGTCGTTTTATTTCTAGAATTTGGAAATCATTTCAACAGGCCTTTGGATCTCATTTGAATCTATGTACGGCCTTTCATCCACAAACTGACGGCCAGAGCGAACGGACAATCCAAACACTCGAATATATGTTTCGCGCATGTGTTATGGATTTAGATGGCAATTGGGATACTCATCTACCTTTAGTTGAGTTTTCCTACAATAACAGCTACAATACTAGTATACAAGCTGCACCGTTTGAAGCTCTCTATGGTCGAAAGTGTCGCTCTCCGCTAAGTTGGGCGGAAACAAGCGATAGACAATTAATTGGTCCGGTATTAGTCCAAGAGACTACGGATAAAATTTTTCAGATCAGAGACCGTATCAAGACGGCTCGCGATCGACAAAATAGCTACGCAGATAAAAGACAAAAACCATTATCTTTCGAGGATGGAGACAAAGTCTTGTTGAAAGTCTCGCCTTGGAAAGGCGTAGCGTGGTTCGGTAAACGTGGAAAGCTTAAACCATGTTACATTGGACCATTTGAAATCTTAGAAAAGATTGGCACTGTTGCCTACAAGTTGAAGTTACCAGATGAACTTAGCAGTGTGCACGACACGTTTCATGTGTCGAATCTTAAAAAGAGTCCAACACAAGCAACCGTTATCATTCTTTCAGATGAAATTCACATTGATGACAAACTCCAATTCACAAAGCACCTGTTAAGGTCATGGACCGGAAGGTCCAGAAAATACAAAGGAGTCGTAACATATTTGTAAAAATTCGTTGGAACTCTCGACACGGACCCGAATATATACTTGGGAACGTGCAGATCAAATCAAAACCAAAATACCCTCACCTGTTTGAGTAGTCTCCTGCAAAGGATGACTCAGTTTGAATTTCGGGACGAAATTCTCAATAACAGGGGGAGAATGTGACAAATGGCCAATAACCGGAAATTCCGTACAGTCTAATCACTATTCTTAGTATATAATCTCATGCAATTAGCGTAATTTAATTACGTAACGGTGTCGTATATTAGACGACAATGTTAGGACAAGAAAACACTAATACGAAAACATATCTTACAAAGATATAAGACTTTCCGGTACAACGCCCTAATCGCTAAATCGTCCGTTTCATTAAAAATAAGATAATTTTAACTTGTCCAAAATAATAATTTAGCATTTCCGGGACTCCGAAAATATGACAAATGATGACAAACATATGGAAACAATATGAGGATATTAATGGGGTATTCGAAACATAAGCTCTCGACACTGCGTTGCAACCCCCACAAATTGTCCGTTTCTGCACCGACAAGCTAATAAACGACATTACCAACATCGAAAACAACCAAATGAAAGCTTTAGTGAACTAGTTAAGCTTATTTTGGGATTCAAAATAACTTCATAGATCTTTTAAATGCGGAATGTCAACTTACGGCAAACTTCCGTCGGTACGCCACAAAAGTGCCGTAAACTAGCCAACGACGAAACGAAAAGCATTCAAAGTATCAAAACATGATTTCTACTAGTTTAGTGAACTAGTTAATGTTAATTTATGTTCCGAATCACTAATTACCCCCTAATGGTGAAAGATTACCCTAATCACCATACTTAGCCTAATTACCAAAAATCTACATGTTTAAGACATTTTTATAAAAAATGTTACACTTTACCCCCCCCCCCCCCACATGTGGGCCGTAAATAAGGGGTCCCACATGGCCTTAATACTTTCCTAAATATCTAGATATTTTACTTAGGTGCAAGTGGAACAATTTGGTGAATGATTATAACACTTAGCCTTATTATTTACTAACCACATTATCATCACTTTTCACCTTATTTTTTCCCACACATAAGAACTCTTTCAATCTTCATCCATATTACCAAGAACACCTTCAAAAACCCAATTATTTTTATTACCTCCTTCATGATCAACATGGATTTCCAAGTAACATAAGGTGATCTAAGGCTTTTGGAAGTAAAAGGAAGGGTTTTCATCCATACAAAAGTGTTCTACCAACAAGATCATCATCTTCTTAGTCTTAATAATCTTCTAAGATCATCCCTAGCCTAGTGCTAGAAGTAAGCTTCTATAACTATTTTTTTTTTTTTTTACAAATGTATTAAGTTTATGATTGTTATTATTGCTAATAATAACCAAGAGATCATACATAATAACATGAGAAAAAAAAATACAAAGAAGCAAAGATAAAAATCATGATATATTTATGTTGATTATATTGTGATTTAAGACTTGTGATATGCTTATTTGATCTTGCTATGATGATTATGAGATAAATAAATGGTTAGAGTATGTTTTGAGTTATGATCTAAAAATTATACATGTTTATGTTAAAGGGTTTTTAACATAAAGGATTAAATGGATGATCATAACTATTGTTCTTGTGAAAGTATTAAGGGTTTTTATTTAAAAACAAGACTTTTACAAGATTATAAAAAGTAACATACAACTAGAGATTTTTATAAAAGTTGTTAAAACTAAAATTAAACTTGGTTTTTGAACTTGTTAGCATATGTAATGATCATGTTTAAAACCCTACATGATTTGGAAATCATCTTGGTAAATTTTATTTTATAAAAGTCTCATATGTTTAGTTAAGATGATGAGTAAATTGGTGGTGATTTGATAAAGAAAATGATATGTTTGATTAAACATGGCCAAATGATTAATACAAAGGTTATATGGCCAATTTTTCTTAAAAACTTTATGTTATACAAACCAACATTTTTGTTTGGTTAAATCTTTATTAGATTAAAAAGTTTTTAAGGAAAGGCTTTTATAAAAGAAAAGACAAGATAAATATATATATATTTTTTTTAGAAAATATATATTTGATCATTTTAACAACTTAATTGATATGTGGTATTTGATGTATTAGTTATATATATGAAAGATAGGAACTTTATTACAATGGTAATAATGGACACATGATACATAATAATCAAAGTCTTACAAGACTTCACATAATTACGCCTTAAAACGAGTTACGGACGATTCGAATAATCGGACACCATTTATGGTCAAAATGAACGACGGACAACTACATAAGTGAATTGCAAATCCGAAGAGTTACTACGACGTTTAGGCGGTTTTTCGACACGAAATATAAATAAGCTATCGATAACAAATTTCGGATGTTTATAAACTTATAAAAACTAGTATGTTTTTATTTACCAAAAAGTATACTTAGTAAATTTTTATAAAAAGATTTTTATAAAAATGAAAGGCTTACTTTTACTAGTGGGCTATATTATAACAAATGGACTTATTATACTTAATGGACTATTTTTGTAAATGGGCTTATTTTACTTAATGGGTTATTTATTTAATGGGCTATTTTTTTTACAAATGGGCTACTTACACTTAATGGGCTATTGTATTACAAATGGGCTTAGTTTTCTTAATGGGCTTAACTTCATAATGGGCTTAACATAAATTCATGGGCTAAGCCCAAACACCAAACATATGGGCCAAAGCCCAACACTATTGAAGCCCAACACTATTGAAGCCCAACACTATTCAAGCCCAACACTATTCAAGCCCAACACTATTCAAGCCCAACACTATTTGAGGCCCAACACTATTTGAGGCCCAACACTATTGAGGCCCAACACTATTTGAGGCCCAACACTATTTGAGGCCCAACACTATTTGAGGCCCAACACTATTGAGGCCCAACACTATTTGAGGCCCAACACTATTGAGCCCCAACACTATTTTAGGCCCAGCACTATTTAAGCCCAATAACTTGAAAACATGGGCTCGGCCCAATGATACTATTATTGAAAACACAACTATACAAGTGATACATATAAGACACGAGGTTCAGCGGACTAGATCCGACTATACAACTCATTCATCGAATACACAGTTAACGAACATTTGAACAACTCATTCATCGAATACACAGTTAACGAACAGTAAAGACATACAAGTCTTACACATACTCGAGACAAAAGACTTGTACATGAGTCAATACAAAGACCGTAGTGTCTAACAATTCTAGGACCTTTGTAGGTCGTGATACAATTCAAGGACAATGCAAGTGAGGTTACAATTACATACAGTTTACGGATGCAATTCTGTGAGTTCATGTTCCCCTATTCATTTAAATGTTTTACAACTTTACAACTATCGGGGAAGATACATGTTCTAAGTATGTTAAAGTTAGGTAATGAAACACCTTAGATCATGTGCGAATTAGGGCCATACTATAAGCACCATTAATCCAGTTTGGACCAAGGAACAAAGGACTAGATCTATTGGGTTTTGGCGAGCCCCACTCTTGGTCATGGACCCATACGGAAGAGTGCGTTTGTGTCCCAGTCGATAGGAATCGGCATAAAATCGTCTAGGGTTGGATTGCTTCCTTTTTCGTCACACATATTAATGTCCTCGCGAAACATTAATGATCAACGATTTCATTGACGCTTTACATACTACATCATACATACAAATACATCTTACATGCGGGTTTGATACAAATACATTTCATACAGATAAAGCGCATGGTTTTGATACAAATACATTTCATGATTGACAGATACATCTTATACAACTAAATTGCATGAACTCGCTCAACTTTTGTTGATGTTTTCAAACTTAACATGTATTTCAGGAAATTAGTGGACCTGGCAGACATTTCAGTCAAGGAAAGCAAGTATCAATACTCCATGCCAACTATTGAAGGGTTTGCCTGTTATATACCGCCTCTTTGCGGTGATATAGTAGTCAAAGTCTTGACATTTTAAGACTTACATTTTGATGTATAAAACGATGACAACTTATTTTCATTTGATGGTTTGTAACCTATACATAAATTATGTTGCGATCTTTTGAACAATTATGACAATGGCATTGGAGCATGTTTTATTCATATAGTTTGTTCATGTACATCGATATTTATGCAATGAAAACCAGACAGATCACACCTTGCGTTTCCGCTATGAGCGGGTGTGACACCATAGGCAGGATGCCATTATTAATCCTACGAATTCTCCTGGTGCAGAATACGTACGTTGTGGTCCTCCTGGTGCAGGACAACAACCTTAAAACTAGCTAGACAAAACTCTATCATGAAGTCCCTCAATTTATATCGACTTAATCGCCGAGGCCAATGGCGAGCGGGTCATTAGTTAATAGCGCTATTAGGTTTAACAAACCTCACACCGTGCAAGTCGGACGGGCGTGTACTAATGGACTATGGCAGATTGTCAGTGATGATAGACACTGATATAGGGCACAACTTATTTGCGTGTTAGTCGATATCATACCGTCTAGTAGTTCAAACGGGGAAAAGCCCCCACTGATTATGGATATGGTTTGGGTAAAGAAAAAGGAACTGGTTAAACATACTTTCAACTTCGGGGTAACCCCCACGGCAAATAAGCCAACGAAAGTCAAACCACGTTTTTCAGAAACAACGTAAAACTAAACAACCAAACGTGAACTCACTCAACTTTGTTGTTGACTCGTTGTTACATGCCTTACAGGTCGCTAAACGCTTGGAGCTTGCACGAGGAAGGAGTCGTTGTGGTGTACGGACTGTTATGTTCCGTGCTTAATGTTTAAATCCTTACGAACTTATTAAACTTGCGTTTTGAAACTTATGAACTGTGAACTTATGTTTCGAACTTACGTTTTATGCTTCCGCTGTTATCTTAAATCGGTTACCTTCTTTAGGTCACCGATCGTATTGTGTTTGGTCTTACATACTTAATTGAGTTGTTCAATATGATTGGTGGCTCGATCCTGGTCACGTCACGCCTCCAAACGGTGATACTCCGCGTGGTGGATTTTGGGGGTGTGACATCTGATTTGCGGCATAAGAAGGTGAGTTTTATGCTTCCGCTAAATGACACTGACATCGATATAGGTTGTTCTGATTCTCCTAATCAGAGTTACGCTAAGGTATTTGACAAACGAAAGGTGGCTTTTGTGCTACCGCTCAATGATGCGAGTCCTGTTACACGAGTACAAAATCAGAAACAGGTACAAGCTGCACATGTTCAACAACAATCCTACGCGGAGGTAGTCCTAAACGAACAGGTAGAACAACGTGGTGTTAAGATGGGTATTAGTTCAAATCAGTTTCTGAATGCTGATGATTGTGTTACAATTGCCAATGACTCGGCTGCTCAAACTCATAAAATCAACTTTCGAACACTAAAATCAGAAGTCTCGTTGGATGGAGTGGATGTAGTGTTACCGGTTGATGCTGTTCGGCAGGTGAATGACAGGTTAGCTAATACTCTTTATGGTTACTTCCTGGGGGATAGAATTGCTTATCCAGTTGTTGAGTACTTTGTGAGAACAAATTGGAAAAAACATGGTCTACAGAAAACTATGATGAATTCAAATGGGTTCTTTTTCTTCAAGTTTGAAGATAGAAAGGGTATGAGTACTGTTCTTGAAAGGGGTCCTTGGATGATACGTAACAAACCATTATTTCTCATCAGATTCAGTCGTTGCCCACAACCCCCACACATAACCATGGGTGCAGTCTGATAACGGGATTTTTCAGATCCTATGGTACCATAACCTAATACTGGTCGGCTTGATCAATGCTAATGAATGTCATTCGTTATGTAACTACAACCAACAAGTTTGTTCACTTTATCGAAATCGTTATTAATTTAATATAAACCATTTTAATCGTTTTTGAAAACCATCGTTAAAAACATCGAAATCATTTAACACATATGAATCACCCCAAAACAATTGAAAACAGTAAAATAGGGGAACTATGTACTCACATGAAGTGCAAAGTATCCTCAATCCAAAGAACTCAACAAACTCAAGCAAACCAGGGAAATTCAAACAGCACCTAGTAATCGAATCACTTGTCAAACAATCGACACCTAAATCGGAAGATCGGACAGAATGAGGTCTTGTAAACCAAATGAGTGTTGGAACTCATGTGATATGGTTTAACAAAGTCTACATTCTAAATCGGAACCTATCCTAAGTGCTTTCGACCTGTTAAGACCCATTAAGGTAGCTTACGCTACTTTAACGCGTCGTTCGCGCAAAAGCGCGTTCAAGACGTCTAACTAGTCCTATGACAAGTATTATATGCCTAAACATATTGCATAATCAATTAAGTGACAAAAGTTTATGTTTTTTTTTCGGTAAAGGGTTTACCCCAGTGATTTTATAATATACCAAAAAAACCAAGTAGGAAGCTGAAATACTCCCTAGTTCTCTTAGCGGCATACCACTAAAGAGTGAAACACAAAACAATCAACAAAGAAACAACCAATTACATCAAAAGTCAAAATAGAAATTGGTCCTCAATCTTCATCCAAGAAGTCTTCCTTATCCATCTTCCACTCCTCCAAAAAACGCTTAACATTAGGAGTTTGCTTGTACTTGAAGGAGCATATGCAACAAAAGTTTATGTTGCATATGCTTAAAATTCAATTATGTATAAAAAGGGTATATTGGTCATTTACCTAAGGCATATAAACTATCATCATACAACTAATTAAACCTAAGTGACCATAAGGTATAACATTGGAAGGTTATTCCCTATACAACTATGGTCACTAAACATGCTTGGTCGGATCCTAATGATCGACCAAATGGGTCTAGTTCGAAAGTCTAAGCGGTTGTTTAGACCGCTTGACTTACGACTCTACACAAGCACTAAACTAAAAGTGATGAGCTAAACATGTTGAAATATGTTCAACTAAGTTAGAAAACAGGTTTTGATATCAAAACAAAGTGTTTTGATACCCAAGAGTAGTTTGGTTACAAAATACGCATGAATACGCATTTTGGCCGAAACTACGACTCGTCACTACGCCTAGTCAATGTGGTAATCATTAGGTTTAGTCACACGGGACTAAAACCATCGTGATTACGCTCACGTTGCGAAGTTCAACGAACTTCGTGTTGACCATAACCTGGTCAAAGCAGAAAGTCAAACACAGTTTGACTTGTGTGTTTGACTTCCGTGCTTAAAACGCATAAAAAGAACAAAAGAGTGCTTACAAAGGGTCCAAGCTAGGAACATCTTGATCCAAAACACTCAAGTATGAAGTTTTAGAACTTTAACTTAGAGTTATTCAGATCAAGGTGTGCAGAATTCCAATGAGAGCTTGGGTTTATATAGGATTCGGTAAACTGTTAGGATCGTTTCTCAAAGTTTGAGCTTCAATCTAGGCCTTACATTTGGGCACAACGTTTTGCAATCCATGGGGTACTCAAATACCAGTCCATAGAGTGCAAAACCAGGGATTAAAACCATTAGAATAGGTGGTAATGACCAGATTCAATGTTTTTGCAAATCTGCTGACTCTGGTAAAGCTTACGGACCGTAAGCAACATCCCATACGATCCGTATGGGACCTTCATGTTAGCAACTTTCGCAAAATGGCAGATTTAGTCCCTGAAGCCCCAAACTTGATTTTTGATGCATTTTTGACACGTTTAAGCCCTGTTAACCCCATTTCAAAGCTCTAAAATGAAGTTAAAGTATGGGGAACCCAAAACAAGCTCAAAAACATCTCGGATGTTGGTTTGTTCGGTCGTACGGTTGCGTTATTCGGTTAATTACGACGGAAGTCGTAATGAACGCAAAAACGATCCAAATTAAGCGACGAATGGAATTTTATCATGCCAATCACTAAAACAAAACATTTTAATGATTACATAAATTTTTGGATGTCTGGATATATTCAGAATGTAAGATATGCGCGAAAATGCAAACTTATGCACTTTTTGACGCTTTTAGTCCCTATTGATCAATAAAGTTTATTTTAGCATACCGAACCCCTCAAAGCCTATTTCTAAGCTATGTAAAAGTTATTTAGGGTATGTTTAACTTATGATCAAGTTCTAGAATGTTCATTACCATACGAATCGGTATAGGTTCGCAGTTTGACATAAATAGTCCCTGCGATCGAACAAACTTGATTTTGACACACCAAACCATCCAAAACTTATTTCTAAGTTATGTGGAGGTTATTTAAGGTATGTTAAGCCTATGTCACTATTCTGGAGTGTTTGTCGCGTTAAACTAACTGCGTTTACGCACCGTATTGCGTATAACCTTCCAGAAAGCGATTTAAAGCTTGAAATTGGAATCGAATCAAATCGAAAAATCATTAAACACAAATACACCCATAATAACACCAAAACACATATAATAACATCAAATCACATTGTTTTATTGATAATTAACATTGTTTTACATTATACATCTATTACAGAACACAGTTGTCACAAAATGGCTGCTAGGATTGAAGGAATTCGGACGAGATGTCCATGGTCTAGTGTTGGATGGAGAGACAGAATTCATCTCATCGCATGGGAGAAAGCTCTCCGAAGCTTCGATTTGGAGGCTTGGGCTGGAGCTCTAGCTAGTTGGACTAGAAGCTAGTTATTCCGGTCTACATGTTGGGCAGGCCGACCCTCCTTCATCCCTTCGTTCCAATCCATCTAGACAACTATGGCAACCCGTACTAATTGCCCTTGCACTGATACCAGTAAGGGGAGCGTCGGCCGGGGAAAAATCGCACAGACTTATATATAGGGGAAGGACCTTAGAATCTTGTATAAGAAAGAAAAGATTTCAAAAAGCAGATTAGGTACTTCCAACAGGAGAATAAGAAAGGAAGAAAGAAGAGTAGAGAAAAAGAGAAATGGAATTCTTCACAAAGGGAGGAAACGCAAGGGGGACAGCACTAATAAATCGGAAAAGGGGTCAAAAGAAGGGACACACCTTGATAGGGCAACAACTGGGGATAGGATATGGAAAGAGATCAACATGTTTTCTCGAACGAACAGATTTACACCGTCAGTGACAGCGCACCAATGGAACAACGGACAATCACGGCAAAAGCAAGCATGAATGCTGCTGCCTACGAGACCGGAATCTTACACTGTGCGTAGAGAACCCCTCTCACTTTAGACAGAGAGGGAATGACGATGGGTAGCCAAACCGTGAGGCGAAGAACTCAACCGCTATACATGAGGGAGCAAGTGGAAAGAGTAGAGCAGCACCTTGCCGTAGAGAGGGTCCTAGAAAGGTTAAGAGTTCTGCACCGGTTGGAGCGGAATAGGAATCTAAAACAGACTTTGATCAATTGGCTTTAACGAACCTATTTCATTAGAATGATCGAAGAACCCGCTTATCTATAGAAAGAGGGAGAGAGAATGAGAAATCAGTCGACTGTTAAGGAGAGGAGGGGAGAGTTCGACCGCCCTAAGCCAACTAGAACGGCAAAGAAGAGTTCTATTCGGCGACCGGTAGGGAGAGGAGAGGATGGGAGGAGAGAACGTCGACCATAAGGGAGACAGCAGTTACTTCGATGTGAGTAGAGTGCCCATTTCCTTACATAGACTAACCTTCGTTTAGAAAGTCTGTCCCCTCGCTCTGACTCTTCCCATAATGAGATTTTGTTGATCTACCTTTGACTTACTTCCTATCTCTACCCTTGATCCAAGGTAGCCGAAGGACGGATTTTTACTAAGCTTTGGTGAAAAAAGCTGCAAACTTCAGTTCTGAAACTTTAGTCTTAACTTCGTTTAGTCAGAAGAACTTAGAACGGTGGTAGCAGGGCGAAAGGCAAGGTCACATCCTGCCGTCATAGCTTGCCCCCCATTGCTTCGTACGAGACAGAAAATCAAAAATGGAAATAGTGAATCAAGATCTAGACTATCCTCTATCTGGATATATATGCCCCTATGAGCAACTATGCTGATCTTTATATGTTTTGGCCACGTGCGTTTCCGCTAAGAAGAAAAAGGTTTGGATCTTTAAACCTTAAGAGGATGCTATCAAATGTGCTCTTGGCACACGTGAGGGATGTGACCTATGTTAGGTCCATAAGATAGCACAACTTTTGGTGTTCTTTGATTCACCTCTGAATAATGAGTAGATAGGGAAGAGCTTTTTATTTTTCTCTTCATAGAAGACTGATGGGTGGAGCAAGAGGTCAAATTACTATAGAAAGAAGAGTTGTAAACTATAGGACTTCTTTTTCTAGTAGTAAGATTTAAGGTTTTTTCGTTCCTTCTCTTCGATAAGAATATCGATTTGAAATGATAAAAATTCCTCTTGATTCTCTTGTGTCCAGCAAAAGAACTGCCGAAGCATACTTTTTTGGATCCAAACTTCTTTGTTCTTTCTAAGTCTTCATCTTTCATAGAAGAACGCAACTGTTGCAAAACGGGTCTTTCAGTAGTAGGAGACATCCCCTCTTAGTTTTAAAGTAAGCGGAACCATTCCGTTTTGGTTCTTCTCCACATTCTTACCGGGCTATCTAGGGATTTTCCTATGATTTTAGAAACTGAAATTTCGATATAGAAGGATCTCCTTATTTCTGAATAGATTATAGCATCATTTTCTTTCAAAGATATGAAATCACCTTGGGAAACTTGAAAAGAAGTAATGCTGACTATTACATTATTCACACAAAGCCTTCGATGACTTATCGGCTGCCTTGCTTGAGGAAGAGTTTCACTAAAATGGAGACGAACCGGAATACCGTCCGATCTTGTTTCTGGATTGAGTGGAAAAGGGATATATGAAGTTCGTTCTGTTCCTCTATGCATCTCTGTGATGGGTAAATCTCCATGAAAAGGGGGCAACTTTCATTTAGTTTGTAATTGGATGTAACTATTCAGATTTTTTTCTAGAATAAATCATTCTCTTAACAGATCTCGTATCATTCCTCAATCTTCGAAGAATGCGGCGTTCTATTATTGTAAGTTCCCTGTTCCAAACATTTCCTTCAAGTAGACGACAAGTTTTAAATCTTAATGCAGGCATTCCTCCCTCACATGCATTTGCAACAGATTCTTACCAAAACCGGTAATCCCCATAGACACATGGCCATTCTCGGCATCTTCACTGTTGCCCCTCTTCTCAAAGCCTTTCGAAATGTCAGTATGACATTTTCTTCTTTCCCCGGGATACTATTGGCTTACTCTTCTTTTCCTTCGGCGAGGATACCTTAGTTCCAATCGTTTGAGGAAAGTCGGCATTCTTAGTTGAAAGGAAAGGATTTCTACCATGAACGGACTCTTTGCCTTGGGGAAAGAACTTCCTTGGCTTACTAATGACCACTTCTAGAAGAACCTAATTGAAATCTAATGCCACATCTGACTCAACAGCTCCTTCTTCCTTTGAGAACTCTACTTTGATTCCTGCCTCCACTACTGGTGTGTCTTCTGCCGTTCCCAGCGCTTCCCTAATGGCATCTTCACTCATGACAGACTCAAGCATCGAGTCTTCATCGCTGTCACAGGCTACGGCTTTGCAGTCCTACACCACTGCATCTGGTTTGTTGTCCTTTGTGAACCCAAAACTGTTGTTGCCCTATTATCAGGTTCATGGACCGACTGCAGGACCCTCGGCATCTATTCCACAACCCTCCAGTCATGTTTTCATGCCTTCCCCACAGGTATATACCACGGTTCCCTCTGCTGCCTTCTCACCGTTATACACCATGTTTTCCAATGCATCTCCTCAATCTTTCCCTTCCACCTACCAGAACCCATCATCCTTCTCACCTGCGCCCCTTCTTGCTGCACCCATCTCGTATCCATAAAGCTAGACTGACACAACTTCTTCTCCGGAAATCGCAGTTTGAACATATACTCATCAGTAATGATTTAATGGGCTATGTGTAGGGGACCTTCCCATGTTCCCCTCAATTCATCAATGATGCCGAAGGAAGGGCTCATCTCAACCCCGCTTATAGTGCTTGGGTGAGAACGGATCAAAGTGTTCGCTCTTGGTTGAACGCGACACTCTTAGTGGACATGTTGACGGAAGTCTACAATAGAATATAAAAAACAAAACATATATGGATGTTTGGATGGCTTTAGAGCAAAGATTTTTTTATCAGTCCACGGCTAAAGAAATGAAATTGAAGTTCGATATTCAGAATAACAGGAAAGGTAACAAGCCTATGGGTGCCTATTAACGGGAACTGAAGTCTATGGTTGATGCCTTGGCTGCTATCAACTCTCTTCTATGTCCCCGAAGTAGTTTTCACTACAAAGCCCTTTGAATATGAAGCTTTTGTTACAACCATCTCCGACTCTAAGACTGTTCCATCGTTTGAGGAGCTGCGGACTAAGGTCCTTAACCAAGAATCGCGTATTCATCGCATACAAGCAGCACAACATAGTGAGCAGCAATCAGCCTTTGTGTCTCAGACTTCAGCTGCTTCTGATAATCGTTCCTCTCGCTCCAACTACAACGGAGCTCGCAACAACAATGGGCGAAATCAACAACTGATTCTATGCATTGCTCTTCCAAGCCCTTATTCCCAAGTCACCTTAACTAGTTCTCCGCACCTGTCTGTAACGGACCCTCCGCGTTTAGCTACAAATAAAAACTCTCAAGAATGATGGGACTGTCTTAGAGGCCTGAATCCTTTGGATAGTGGTCAGGAAGATACCTTTAACCCCTGAACACACTGGCAGTGCTTGGCCTTTGATGGCTTTGATAGTCTTGAAAACAATGTAGTATTCCGCCAGGAGCATTTTCCACCTTCCTATCCCCCCCAGAGAGAGAGAGAGAGGCTTTCTCGAATATGTATTTCAGTGCGCCTATGCGAGTGATGAGCCAAGTTGTGTGATAAAGCATGTACTGCCAGAGCAGCCCAAGCGAATGCGCGGCACATCCTTTCTAGTGCTGAATATCTGTTCTCGTCATCTGTGAACTTCTTTCTCAGTTAGTTCGTGGGATCAGCGTCTCCTAAATGGCTTTCACCTTGTCGGGATACATCTCACTCATCTTCTGCACAGGCTACACCATGACCGTTCCCAACGACTGGTACAGTGACACATGCACAGTTTCTTGGGCGCATTACCCAGGAAGAGTGGCTCGCTGCCTCATCTCGAAAGCCATTAATGACTCTTAATCCTACCCAACGGATCAACCGCAGAGCTTCGGGCCAACCCTTACCAGTGATTCTCGCCTCCCCTACCATTCTGTCCTTCCAGGAAGAGATGGATGAATGGAAAGCAAGTAAACAGGAAAGCTAGACTAAGGTCCTTAACCATGGGTTGGAAGCCCTATGTGACATCTGTGCTTTTAATCATTGTAAACATTTCAGTTATCAATGAAATAAAGTTATTTGATCCCTATGTTTGTTTGTTTATGTTTGATGTTTTTCATGTTTTGACTTTTATTCAATTTTAAACTCTATATCGCTTTCTAGAGAATTATACGCAAACTGGTGCGTGAACGTAATCAGTTAAACACGACAAATACTCCGGAACATCAATTTATGCTTAACATACCTTAAATAACCTTTACATAACTTAGAAATAAGTTTTAAAGGCTTTGGTATAGCAAAATCAAGATTTATTCACTTACAGGGACTAGAATTGACAAACTGCGAAAGTATGCCAATTTGAACTGTAACGAACATTCCGGAACATGATCATAAGTTAAACACACCCTAAATATCCTTTACATAGCTTAGAAATAGGCTTTGAGGGGGGTTTTTTTGGGTAAAGGGTTACCCCGGTGATTCTATATATCAACAAACAAATAACACAAGTAGTGCGGATACACCCACACTAGTTCAATCATGAGACATGTCCCATGAAAGTAAACCAGACAACCACAAAAGCAACACACAAAAAACCAACAACTAGACAAAATTCTAGACCAAAGACACGTAAAAACTACTTAGCCGCCATTTTCTCTACCATCGTCCCCACGGATATCCCAATCGGCAAGAATTCGTCGGACTTTCGCCGTATCTTTAAACTTCACACCTAGCAACTTGTAGCGAACAGTTTGTAGAATTGTATTGCAAATGACATCTGGCAGCCTGGTTTGATTCTTGAACAAACGGTCATTCCTTTCTTGCCAAATAACATATGTAGAAGCCGCCACTACCAACTTACTGATTAAATAACCTGCTGACTTGGAATTGGATCGCAACAACCACCATTCCACAATAGAAGAAATCTTTGGATCAACATTAGACATACCTGCTTTTTCACGAACCCCGTACCAAACTTGCATTGAGAACGGACATTCAAAGAACAAGTGCTGATGAGAATCATAATTCGCATAACACAATAAGCAGCACATCATATTCATGTTCTTCCTCCTTTCAATATCCCACTGAATAATCTTATCCTGAGTTAAAAGCTTTCGCCTCATATTTAACCACAAGAGGAACGCATGCTTAGGAATACACTTAGCAAACCAGACAATGCTAACCCATTGAACTTCGGGTTCCCTCGACCTGATCGACTGCCAAGCAAGCGCTGAAGAATAATCTGACAAGACATCCCCATATTTCCATAGGACACGATCAGCTATAGAATTGTTGATATTAATACTAGAAGCATGAATAAGAACCGGAAACGTATCCCTCCAGGCCAGCGGCCATCTCCAATCACCATCAGCCCAGACATCACTCACTTTAGCATCCAGTCGAAACCCCGAATTAGTGATATTTCTTGAAGTCAAGTACAAACATAAAGGGCCACCCTCACACCAGTTATCATACCAAGTAGAAGTGGATCTCCCGTCACCAACTTTAGACCAAAAATACTGTCTAATAGTCGGTCTAACCTGTAAAATCTTCCTCCAGCTCCAACAACTATTGGCTGGGATATTACATTCCCAAAAACTTCTACCTTTGAGCTTGTGCGACTTAATCCACTCAACCCACAATGACTCCCTATTAGAAATAATACTCCATATATGAGAGACCATTAGCGCCTTATTAACTTCTCCTATCCGTTTTATGCCTAAGCCCCCTTCAACTTTCGTAATACAAACATTCTTCCACGCCACCTTAGCTTTCCTAAAAGAATTACCTTGGGACCATAAAAATTGCGCAATTTACCCTCCAATTCATTAATAATTCTAGCCGGCAAGATAAATACTGATGACCAATAGATGTGCATAGCTGATAAAACCGAAATGATAAGCTGTAATCTACCCGCAAAGGATAAAAACTTT
This sequence comes from Helianthus tuberosus, assembly GCA_030545235.1. NCBI lineage: Eukaryota > Viridiplantae > Streptophyta > Magnoliopsida > Asterales > Asteraceae > Helianthus > Helianthus tuberosus. The sequence continues at coordinate 103,916,682 of CM060412.1, read as the reverse complement.
GCAGTCCAAGACGAGACTCTCTGCTCCAAACGTTCAACCAAGATACTACAATCCTTATACAAAAGCCTAGAGGATATAAGAGGAACCCCAAGGTATTTAACTGGAAGTTTACCTTCAACAAATGTCAGTAACTCCAGAATAATACTTTTAACAAGGCTAGGAACGTTACAAAAGAAGGCTGTACTTTTCTGGATGCTCGGCACCAAACCTGACATCTTAGTAAACTTTGTCAATGACTCCATAATGCATCTCGCAGAATGAACTTCACCTCTGGCAAACAAGAAAAGATCATCCGCAAAACAAAGATTGATAATCTTCTGCTTTTCACATTTATTATGGAACTTGAAAGACGTATCTAGCCTGGACATTTGTTGCAGAATACATGTCAAGACCTCCATAACAAGAGTAAACAAGTATGGAGAAACCGGATCCCCTTGCCTTAACCCACGCTTACCTTTGAAGTAGCCATGAGTGTTGCCATTAATGCAAATAGAATAGGATGTAGATGAAACACACACCATAATCCAGTTCACCATCCTGTGATGAAATCCGAAGCCAAGTAACAGATCCTTTAAGAAATCCCAATCAACCGTGTCATACGCTTTCTGAATATCCACTTTAAAAGAACACCTAGGCGAGCCAAAATTCCTATGATAATTATGCATAAGCTCCTGAGTGCGCAAGATGTTATCTGAAATCTTCCTCCCTGGCACAAAAGCAGACTGATTTACACTCACAATCCCTGACAGCGCTTTCTTCATACGATCCGCCACTATCTTGCTAATACATTTATAAATGACATTACAACAAGCTATTGGACGATAGTCCATAACGGCTGTAGGTGAGGAAACCTTCGGGATAAGGACAATCAATGTGTGGTTAATCTCTTGAAGCATTCTCCCCGTAGTATTTTTTTTGGGTAAAGGGTTACCCCGGTGATTTTATATATTCACAAACAAACAAAACAAGTAGTAAGGTGACATCCTTACTAGTTCAGTCATGAGACATACCCTCATGAAAGTAGAACAAAATGAAAAACAACCAACAAAGGAAAACGAGACAAAAGACCACTAGACCACTATCTAGACTATCACGCCACTAGTCCCATGAATCAGCCATTCGCTATAAGTAAATCAGCGTCGTGAACATCCCACTTCTCCAGTAATTCTCGGACTCTGATTGTATTCTTGAATCTGAGCCCCATCAATTTGTACCTCACACTTTCTAAAATAGCTTTGGAGATGATATCCGGAGGCCTAGCATGATTCCTGAACAAACGATTGTTCCTCTCCTGCCAAATAATGTAAGCTGAAGCAGCAACTAACAATCTGCAAACCAGATTTTTGGCTGATTTAGACCGAGAACGATGATCTAACCACTCCACAATATCGGTCCACCTTGAATCTACTCGATCCATTCCAGCTTTAGAACGAACCATACACCAAATTTGCGAGGACAACTTGCATTCAAAAAACAAGTGATCATGCGAATCCACATTTTCATAACACAAGAGGCAGCACATCATGTTCATATTGTTTCTCCGGGTATAGCTCCACTGCAAGATTTTGTCTTGTGTTAAGAGTTTGCGTCGAACAATGAGCCACATCAAAAAAGCATGCCGAGGAATACACTGAGAGAACCAAACAAGGCTTGCCCAATTCACCTCCTGCTCCCTATTCCGAACTGAATTCCAAACCTCTGAAGAGGAGTACTCGGTAAGCTTATCACCTTCCATCCACAAAATCCGATCCTGATTATTTAAGTTTCGATGAATAAGATCTAATTGAATAAGCACTGGATAAGTATCTTTCCAAGCATCCGGCCAAATCCAAGACCCATCCATATAAACATCCGCCACTTTAGCATTCAGCATGAAACCCTCTCTGGTTATAACTCTAGGAGAAAGAAAATTACAAAGCAGACCGATACTACTCCACGTGTCAAACCAAGCATACGTATTTTTTCCGTCCCCAATCTGAGACCACACATGCTGACGGATTAAAGGCCTAAGCTGAGCCATCTTTCTCCAACTCCAACAACAAGAAGTCGGAACCCTATGATCCCAAAAGCTACGACCTCTTAAACGATAAGAATGAATCCAAGCCACCCAAAGCGAGTTCCGGTTACTCAAGACACTCCAAATATGCGAAACCATGAGAGCTTTATTTACATCAGCGATCCGACGAATACCCAAACCTCCCTCATGCTTAGGCACACACACAGATTTCCAATAAACTTTCGCTCTACCACGCTGAGATGGAGACTGAGCCCAAAGAAAATTACGCATTTTAGCTTCCAGTTCCTTAATGACTCTAGCTGGTAAAATAAAAACCGAAGACCAGTACACATGAAGAGCTGAGAGGACCGATATGATTAATTGTAGTCTGCCAGCAAAAGATAACATTTTGTTCTTCCAACTATCTATCCGATTTTGAAGACGCTCCACAAGAACGCTACAATCCTTGTACAACAGTCTAGAAGAAATAAGCGGAACACCCAAGTATTTCACCGGAAGCATACCCTCCACGAACGGCATGATAGTCAAGATTTCCCTTTTAACACTATTCGGAACATTACAAAAAAATCCCGTACTTTTCTGAGCACTCGGATATAACCCCGACATTCGAGTAAATTCCATGAGAGAAGACATAATACATCTAGCCGAACCCACGTCTCCTCTAGCAAATAGAAAGAGATCATCCGCAAAACAAAGATTAACAATTTGCTGCTTTTCACATTTATTGTGAAATCTGAAAGACGAATCAATCCTTGTGGCATGGTTGAGAATACACGTCAAGACTTCCATCACGAGAGTAAAAAGATAAGGAGATAGTGGATCACCTTGTCTTAATCCTCTTTTCCCCATGAATATTCCCGTTGACACATATCGAGTAGGATGCTGTAGACACACATAACATGATCCAATTGACCATAATACCATTAAAACCAAAGCCTACTAAAACATTCTTGAGAAAACCCCAATCTACCGTATCGTATGCCTTCTGGATGTCTACTTTAAAAGCACATTGAGGAGGGCCAAAGTGACGATGGTAATTATGCATCAACTCCTGCGTTAGAAGAATATTATCCGAGATTTTCCGACCAGGAACAAACGCTGATTGGTTTATGCTCACAATTTGACTTAACGAACCTTTAAGTCTATCTGCCAAGACCTTACTAATACATTTAAAAATGACATTACAGCAGGAAATAGGACGATAGTCATTGATCCTAGTTGGGGACGATACTTTGGGAATCAGAACAACTAAAGTATGATTAATTTGCTTCAGCAGCTTACCAGTGTTAAAAAAATCCAGAACAGCATTTGAAACATCGCCTCCCACAATCTGCCAAGAACTTTTGAAAAATGCAGCCGTGTAACCATCCGGCCCAGGTGCCTTATCATTCCCAATCGAAAACATAGCTAATTTTATTTCCTCCAAAGTAACCGGACGAACCATATGGTTTGCAGTGTCAGAATCCAGCTTTTTAGTAAATAAATCAGGAGATGGCACTAAAGAAATTTGACCTGCACAACCCAAAAATTGCTCATAATGGTTGACAAAAGCCCCCGCCACTTTGTCACCTTCAAAAATATTACCACTCGAATCCGCAATCACCTCTATACGATTAAAATGATTTTTACACTTTAAAGAAGTATGGAAAAACGCCGAATTCGCATCGCCTGCACGGAGCCACTCCACTTTAGATTTCTGCTTGAGGAACCTTTCCTCATCAGGAAGCGCCTCTTGAAAATCACTTAGCATAGCAACTTCTTGAGACCGTAAAACATCATTCAGAGGATCCATATCAATGTCACGCTGAAGAGCCTCAAGTTTTCCACGAAGGTTATCAACCTTCTCATGGAGATTACCTTGCTTAAACAATAGAGCACGAAGCGAAGATTTCATAAGAGTGAGTTTTTTGATAACTCATCGCCTGCACGGAGCCACTCCACTTTAGATTTCTGCTTGAGGAACCTTTCCTCATCAGGAAGCGCCTCTTGAAATCACTTAGCATAGCAACTTCTTGAGACCGTAAAACATCATTCAGAGGATCCATATCAATGTCACGCCGAAGAGCCTCAAGTTTTCCACGAAGGTTATCAACCGTCTCATGGAGATTACCTTGCTTAAACAATAGAGCACGAAGCGAAGATTTCATAAGAGTGAGTTTTTTGATAACTCGAAACTGATGAACTCCATTAATTTGCACATCCCATTTAGTCTTGACTATATCCAAGAAATCCGGCTTGTGAACCAAGAAATTCGCAAACTTGAAAGGTTTCGGTTTCGATTTACCAGCCGAGAACAGTTTTACTACACATGGACAATGATCCGAAATACCATATGGTTTGAAGATGGAAACCGATTCCGGATAAGAGCTAACAAAAGAAGCATTTCCCAACACTCGATCAATCTTTTTCAGCAAACCTATACCTTCTTTGGGCTTTTGACTCCATGTAAAATGTAATCCTGTACGATTTATATCAAACACTTCGATCTCTTCAAGACATTCTCTAAAATCACGCATACCAGAAGTTATGGATGAAGAACCGATAGACTTATCTTCAATATTCAGAGCAGAATTGAAGTCACCCATTATCACCCAAGGTTTATCATGAACCAAGGCTTTATGCACTCGTAAATTATGCCAGAGATCCCTACGAGAGACATAATAATTCGCAGCATATATAAGGGAGCAAAAAAACATACTCTTATTAGCCTTACAAAAAACCTGAATATGTAAGACTTGAGCTGCCTGCGCAAGAACCATAACATCAACCTCCATCGGGTCCCACCCCAAAATAATCCGAGCCCCTTTGTTACAACAACCCCCATTAGAAGTCCAGTCCCATCTCCGAAAAACAGCCTTGCAAACCTTCTGAAGATTATCCATACCCACATGAGACTCAAGAATCGCACATAAACTTAACTTATTATCTTTCACAACCTGACGAACCTCATTTTGTTTTAGCGGGCGGTTCAACCCCCTAATATTCCAAACAACCAAACTAATCATTGAGACACCCCTGAAGAAGGAGTGCTTGCCCCTTTTTTATCATTGTTTGGTCTACTTTAAGAAATTCATTCGTCTCATTGAAAACCTCTACCACTTCTTCATCATCCGAAGATTCTGCACCATCATCTATTATCCGAGCCGATTTACTAGATTCCCCAACTTCATCTCTAAGGATTACCAGACACAAAACCCCCAGTATTATCCGGTTTCTTGGTACCCCCAGCGGATATGTTAGCCGACTTAATGTTCAAACCCTGATTCTGCTTATTACTAATCGGCCTATATTCAAATTTTGGCTTAGGTTTCGTTAGAGGAATACCCGACTTCCTAGCCATCTTTTTATATTGTACCTCCGTATATCCATCTTCATCAACTCTAGACGCCGTCTTCACTTGCGATTTACCATTGTTACCAGGTTGCCTACCCCCCTTCTGATTAGCCACAGGAACACGACTCCCTGGTTTCTTTGGGCATGAATCATCTGAATGACTAAATACACAACAAGCCGAGCACCTAAGGGGGCTCCATTCGTATTCAACGTACAGTTTCTCTTTAATAAAACCCTCCCCATTTAACTTGGGGATAGCCATAGTAATTTCCTCTTTCAGCTCTTTGTCAGCTGAAACTTCCACAAGCGCTCTAGCAAAACTGCTGCGACCCCAGTTATCTACACACATCGATGTAGTATAAGAATCAAGGAGCTTAGGTTCCCCAATGGCAGTCGCAATCATACTTAGTTCATCTTCCGTATAAGCAGCTATCGGAACTTCATGGACCTTCACCCACACCTGAATTTTATTAACTTCCTTTTTCTCAAGCTTTGTAGATGGAGTCCATTCCTGAAGAAAGAATGGTTGTGATCTTATTATCCATGGACCCGAAGCCAACACATCCATCATGCCTTTATGATCAGCAAATTTAAAAAAGAAAAACCCGTTTGCATTCATCATTGCCTTTTGCAGACCATACTTTTTCCAGTTATTTTTTGCAAAAAAGTTCGACCACAGGATATGCAATACGATCTCCCAAGAAATATAAATACAAAGTATTTGCCAACTTATCCTGCACTACCCTAAACGATTCTACCGATAAAACAACATCACAATCATCATGCTGCATAGAGCTAGCTAGAGACCTGAAATTAACCCTTGGAGGATTCTGAATCTTCAGCGAATCTGCATAGGATATCAGCTTAATCTGGTTAACATCTCCAGATTCGCTGACATCAGCCCTAATCGGCTCAACATGATTTATGTCAGGAGTAAAAAACTCGTTTGCCACCGGCTGAGTAACCTTCAACAATTCATCAATAACATTAATTCTATTTTGTTCAGGTTGAGGATTCGAAACAATACCCCTACGAGGAAGAATAGTGTTGCCGTCAATGTTTACCACTTTGCTAGTGATTCCCTTATTAACGTTAGGCAGCTTCCCACGATCATGCAATAGTCTCCCATCAGGTTTTGGACGATCAGACAAACTAGCATCACCTCCTCTCTCCATTAAACACAGCACCAATCAAGCATGCACGATAAACAAAACACCACAGCCTCGAAAACCCAAGAAAACAACGAGCAAGAAAACAGAAAACCCTAATCCTTTTAAAACCCTATTTTCAATCTATTACCCTTAATCGATTAAACCAGTGTTATCAATCTAGCTAAGTTAATCTCAGTTAACCGCAATCAATAGCAACCAGCTTAATAAATCAGGGATTCGAATTGAAGAACAAGGCCGACGATTTGAAAGAAAAACGAAAAAAAACCCTAGTTTTGGATAGATCCCTAATGCTAACGAGTTCGTTATAGAATTTTGCATAAACAAGATTCTAATCACAGACTGTTATGCATCAGATCACAAAGAAAAACCTAGGATTCATGATGAGCAAAAAATCGCCAAAAAGGAGAGAGAGCTAGGGATCTTCATTTGTTTACTCTAGTGCAACTCATTCTCCCCGTAGTAAAGAAATCTTGAACAGCAGAGATCACCTCTTTACCAATAATCGGCCAAGCATGCTTAAAAAAAGCTGCAGAGAAACCATCTGGACCAGGAGCTTTATCATCACCCATACCAAAAATCGCCCTCTTAATCTCATCCCCTGTAACATGGGCAATCATACTAGTCGCCGAATCAGCACTGAGCCGCTGAACAAACAAATCCGGGGCTGGCCGAAGAGAAGTATCACCAACTTTTCCAAGAAAATTCTCATAATGAAGAACAAAAGCTTTTGGAACCTCCTCACCTTCAAACGAATGGCCATTAGAATCCGTAATAGCATCAATCCTGCTTCTATGATTTCTACACTTCAGAGAGTTATGAAAAAAAGTTGTATTGGAATCTTCAGCTTTTAACCATTTAACCTTAGATTTTTGTTTTAAAAACCACTCCTCATCCAGGCTAGCTTCCTGAAAATCCCGAACTAGCTGAGCTTCTAAAGACCGCAACTCAGAATCAGACGGGTTCTGATCAATATCCGATTGCACTGTATCGAGACGTAATCGAATATCACTAACTTTTTTATGAACATTACCTTGTTTAGATAGCAACGCACGAAGAGGAGATTTCAGCAACCTAAGCTTTTTGACCAATCTAAACTGGTGAACCCCATTAATACACACCTCCCAGTTCTTTTCCACAATCTGAATAAACTCCAGCTTATGCACTAAAAAATTAGCAAACTTGAACGGTTTTGGCTTCAATCTACCCGTTCCAGGTATAGTAAGAATACCTGGACAATGGTCCGAGACTCTATATGGTTTGAAAACCGCATAAGAGTTCCGAAATTCATCCACGAATAGAGAATTCCCCATAACCCGATCAATCTTTTTAAGTAACCCAGCACCCTTTTTTGGTTTCTGAGACCAGGTAAAATGGAGCCCCGTTCTATTCACATCAAAAACCTCAATATCAGCCACACACTCCTGAAACTCACGCATACCTGTGGTGATAGAGGAGCCACCCATAGATTTATCTTCCATGTTTAGAGCTGAGTTAAAATCTCCCATAATTACCCAAGGTCTATTACTAACAAATAGCTTGTGCAAAGATAATTGACTCCACAATTCCCTTCTAGAGACATAATAATTAGCCGCATAAACAATGGAGCAGAACAAGACCCTCTTATCAGCTTTAAAAATAATCTGAACATGAATTACCTGAGCCATCTGAGACAGAACCATAACATCAAAGATTTCGGGATTCCAGCCAATAATTATACGCGTACCTTTATCACAAACACCCCCATTCGAAGTCCACTCCCAATGACGAAAGATACTATTGCAGACTCTATCAAGCCTACTAACATCCACGTGAGATTCAAGAATAGCACAAAAACTTAAACTATTATCTTTAACTATCTGGCGAACCTCTGATTGTTTGAGAGGACGGTTCAACCCTCTAATATTCCACATGGCTAGACTAACCATTGGAAACCTTTGGAGAAGGAGTGCTTGCCCCTTTTTTTAATATTGTTTGCCCGAGAACCCTCCATCATAAGCTCATCAGTTTCATTAAAGACCTCATAAACTTCCTCCTCATCAGAATCCTCCTGAACCGGCTCACAAGGCTTGCTACTCTGACCCGTATCACCCACATCCTCGTTAAGAACATCAAAAGGATTACTAGTCTTGAAGTTAGACAAAGCAAGAACTGAACTACCTCCTCCTTTAATCGACAAACTGATCGGCCGATACTCAAATTTTGGTTTAGGCTTATTCATATTGAATCCCGTCCTTTTAGCAGCTTTTTTCCTATTCACATCCATATAACCATCGGCATCCGGAATGGATTTGGACTGCCCCACATCCCTAATCTTAACCGACTGACTATTCTCTCCAGTCACAATTTTCTTTTTCGGCTTTACGAGACAAGACTCATCAGAGTGTCCAAATACTCGACAATGCAAGCATCTGTAAGGGGACCATTCATATTCAACAAAAACCTTCTCCTTAATAAATCACTCACCCTCGAGTTCCGGAACTGCCACAACTAATTCCTCTTTGAGCTCACTTTCAGCAGAAACTTCTATAAGAGCCCGGGCATAGCTACTCCTACCCCAAGCATCCATACACATAGATGTAGTAAATTTATCCAACTCCTTAGGTTCACCAATAGCAGTAGCTATCAAACTTAAACCATCTTCGGTATATGCTGCAATAGGCACATCATGAATTTTAACCCACATTTGCAGGCTCTTAACATCCTTCTTTTCCAACTTAGTAGTCGGAGTCCAAACATTAAGAAATAATGGTTGGGATCTAATGATCCAGGGTCCAACATTGAGCACACTCTCCATCCCACTATGATCCGCAAATTTAAAGAAAAAGAAGCCATTTACATTCATCATAATCTTTTGTATCCCAAGTTTCTTCCAATTATTACGAACAAAATAATCCACCACCGGGTACGCCACCCGATCCCCCAAGAAATAACCATATAAAGTGTTTGCTAATTTGTCATTAACCGCACGAACAGATTCTTGGGGTAGAACTATGTCACAACCCTCTTGCATACCAGCACTCGTTAAAGAACGAAAATTAATCTTTCTTACCTTAACATTCAGGACTGAATCAGCATATGAAGGCTTAGGGAGTTGATCATCCTCCTGAATTTTAAGTTTAACATGATCCTGTACACCACCTTCATCAACAGTATTATCAAACTCCTCCATATCCGGTGAAGATTCCTTGACAGCATTAATCACAGGAACCGGAACCGAGATCTTCTCAAGCTCATCGATAACGTTAATCAGCTTTGGTTCTGAGTTCGTCTTGAATATGCCCCTACGAGCTAACTTCAGATTGCCATCCATATTCTGGCCACGGCTACCACCACCCTTAGCGGCAAGTGGGGGCTTACCGCGGTCAACCTGCCCATTAGACTTCTTACGAGTATCCATCCTACAGCCACCTCTCTCAATCACCACGTAAACGAAAAAACCATGCAACAAGAAACCTAGAAAACGACCAGCAGTGGACAAGAACAGAAAAAAACCCAAACTAGTAAACCCTAACTCATGATTCTTGCAAAACCATATAGAGAATTTGGAAAATCAAGGATTAAATCCGACAACCCAAACGATCTATACAATCTATCCAAACCACAAATTAAGGACGGCGAATGGAGAATAAATAACCCTACCTTCAATCGATCACAGGAGCTAACGAGTTCGTTACAGATGTTAGGGAATCCAACCTCTGATCACAGACTGTTATACTCTTGATTACGAAGAAAAAGTAAGGATTACACAGGGAGCCAGAATCGCCATACTAGGAGAGAGTATTAGGGTTTCTTTCGGCTTTGAGGGGTTCGGTGTGCTAAAATAAACTTTATGCTCATTCAGGGACTAAAAGCGTCAAAAAGTGCATGAGTTTGCATTTTCACGCATAACTTACGTTCTGAATACATCCGGACATCCAAAAATTTATGTAAGCATTAAAATATTTTATTTAGTGTTTGACATAAGAAAAATCCATTCGTCGCGCAATTTGGATCGTTTTTCGTGCTTATGCGCATTCCGTCGTAATTAAGCAAACATCGCGATCATACGACCAAACGAACCGACATCCGGTATATTTTTGAGTATGTTTCATGTCCACAATGTTTAGGCATCATTTTAGGGCCTTAAAGTTGGCTTAACGGGCCTTAAACATGCCGGAAATGGCTTTAAAACACAACAGGGACTGAAACTGTCAATTCTGCAAAGTTGTTTGCTGATCAGGGTGCCCAGGTGGGCCGCGTAGCATATGGTTGAACCTTACCCTGGCCGTGTGGCCCTCCCAGATGTGCAAAAACTGTTTAAACAACTGTTTACAGCTGTTATACTCACAAAACCCACTTGCAAATGGTTTCTAGCAAACAAGGGGCTTAATCTAGGGGCTCCAATGGTTTCATAAAACTATGGGCACAATGTGTACGGCTGTGATTGAATCTCGGATAACGAGGAACGATCTTAACGGCTCTACTACATCTATAAATACCCCCCCCCCCCATGTCTTGCTCAAAACCCACATGATTTCTGAGATTTTCTCTAAGATGAAGTGTAAAACACTTCATACCTGAGAAATACTTGGAAAATCAACCTTGCGGGGACCTTCTGTAAGTATTCTTTCGTGCTTTTCTTTCGTTTTAGCGTTAAAGTCAAACTGCGTTTGACTTTCTGCATTGACCAGTTTATGGTCAATGCGAAGTTCGTTTGAACTTCATAACGTGAACGTAATCACGATGGTTATAGTCCCTAGTGACTATACCTACCTGATTACCACGTTATCTAGGCTCAGTGACGAGTCGTAGTTTCGGCCAAAATGCGTATTCTTGCGTATTTTGTAACCAAACTACTTTTGGGTATCAAGACCCTTTGTCTTGATACCAAACCTGTTTTTGAAACCTCGTTAAACATGTTTCAACATGTTTAGCTCGTCACTTTTAGATTTGTGCTTGTCTAGGCTCGTAAAGGTAAGCGATCTAAAGAATCGCTTATGCTTTCGAACCCGACCCATTTGGTCGATCATTAGGATCCGACCAACCACTTTAGGTGACCATAGTTGTATAGGGAATAACCTTCCGAAGTTATACCTTATGGTCACGTCGTTAAGTAGTTGTATGATAAGTAGTTCTTATGCCTTAGGAAAATTACCAAAATGCCCTTTTCACGCCAAAATTCATTTTAAGCCTATGTAACTTAATTTTTGACATCTAAACTGAATTGGCAACAATATTAAACATGTTAAGGCATATCTTGCTTGTCATAGGGCTAGTTAGGCGTTCCGAACGCGTTTTACGCAAACGACGCGTTAAAGTAGCACAAGCTACCTAAACGGGTCGTAACAGGTCGAAAGCACTTAGGATAGGTTTTGTTTTAGTATGTAGGCTTTGTTAAACCATATTACATAAGTTCCCACACTTATTTGGTTTACAAACCCTCGTACTACCCGATCCTCCGATAGGTCCGTTTATTAATGTAGATACCTATATTAGGTGCCGTTTGAATCCGTGATCTTCTAGCTTTGCTTGGTGGATATCTAAAGTCTATTGAGCAATCTCAAGTGAGTACATAGTCCCCTCTTTTACTGTTTTCCAAACATTTTGGGGTGAAACACATGTGCCTACTTGTTACTTTCATGCTTTCCATGTTTTCATATCATATGCTTGCTATGTTCATTAGTACACTTATAGTACATGATTTCATTATGTTTTGCTATGTATGTTAACTTAGCATGCTAGCACATTGATTTACATTACTTTTCTGCTACATGTGTTAACTTAGCATGCTAGCACATTGATTTACATGACTTTTCTGCTTTGTATGTTAACTTAGCATACTTGGTACATTGTTTTCATATAACATGTTTACATTTGGTATAACATTTGGTTTGTACAAACGGGACTTATATACATTCATTAACATTAGCTACGCCGCTCGGTAGTAAGTAATGGTACCATAGGACTTGACAAATCCCGTTCCTGACATCCTAGGTTTGTTTGGGTGTACGGAATGACTGAATCCGAAAACATTTCTTTTGATAACCTTGACTTAGGGTTATCCGTCTGTCTCAAGGCTTGAATGTATGCGTTAACTTACCACATAAATGTTTGTATCAGTATAACGAAATACTTTGCAAAATACAACTTTTTGGTATATTCAAAATACCTTGTTTTGTACATTTTTACATTTGGTTTAAATGATTACACTTTACCAACCATACATAACATTGTTTACACCTTACATGACTACATTTTGGACTTTTAAACATTTGACATTGGTTTATACAAGAACATTTGATGGTTGGTTTAAACATGAACATTATACATTGGTGGTTTGTTTATGTGACTTAAGTAACGAGGCGCGTGTAGTATGATACAAGCATGGTGGATACGCCGCTGGTACTTCCTATATATAGGTGCTTGTATTGTATTACATATCATAGCGTTATTTAAATCATTCAATTTGGACTTATACATTTTGCACAAATAACATATTTTTCACAAGACTTTGTTTTACAAATCAATTTGTTTTATACAACTTATTTTACTTGGTTATTCATTTAACCATACATTATTCTTTTAAATATACATATCATCTGATTTATTATCGCTTTTTCAAATGATCTATAAAAGAAAACAGTTAACAAGATTCATGACTAATTTTTATTAAACATTTTCTTAAACTTAAGTCATGAATCCTATTTTCCTAAAACCTATGTATCTCACAGGCATTTTTATGCTGACGTACCTATTTTCACATGTGTTTCAGGAGCTGTTGCTTAGGATGATGATCGTGACACTAGGGCGGACCTGTGCCATAGAGACTTAAAATGAAGATAGAACTAGTTTAATTTATGTGATGTACTCTTGTTTCTTTTTGTTTTAAGAAAATGTAACTCTTGGGTTTGATGAATAAAATATACCACGAAGTAGATCTAAACGAGGCCTGTTAGGTTCTAATCATCTGAAATCATATTAAGGTTCGTGCTCTAGGGGTTTTTTTCTTATTCGTTTCTGATTGTTCTTGGGTTCCGGCGGCTTAGGGGTTAAGTTTTGTGGTGGCTACGGCTGTTCAATTACTTTCGTTGCTGATTATTGGTCACTAAATACCATTTTAATCGTGGTTTTTGCTGATTATTGGGGTTACATCAGTTTGCTTAGGGTTTATTTTTGCGGCGGCTGGTACAACTTTCTTTCGGATTATTGCTTCGAATTCGGGTTGTCACGGCTGCTAGGGTTTTGCTGAACGATCCTCATCTTGACGGCTACTAGGGTTTTCAGCCGTCATATTTGTTTCAATTGACGGCTGCTAGGGTTTGTCAATATGGGAATGGATGAATCTAACAATTCTGGTGGAAACCAACAGGATACTCGTGGAAAGCCGAGATTATCGTTTGATCAAATAGCTGCGCGGTTTCTTGATGTTGATGGGAACACTTTGCAGCCAAAGCGTGGTGTAACGATTGGAACACAAAATGACCCTAAGTCTTTAAACATCATCGATGATCTAACAAGGGTCACAGTTCCGGTTCGCTTGGAAAAACGGGATGTCGGAAAGTCAGACAACTTTTGGGACTACCCTAGCAAGTATACACCAAAATCAGATTTATTTGGTGCATCCTTCTCGGCTGAAAACAGGGCTGCTCAAGGTAATTCGGGGCCTGCCGATCCTGTTTCTTTTGCTCACATTGTTAAGAATACAAAGGAGAAGGTTAAAGTGAATTTTCGGGCGATGGAGTCTGCCGAGAAAGTTGACGGTGCTGATGTTGTTATTCCTTTGTCATCGGTTCAACAAGTTACTGATAGGTATGCTAACACGTTGTTTGGATATTTTCTGGGTAAACGGTTGGCATTTCCTGTGGTTGATTACTTTGCTAAGAACAACTGGGCTAAATATGGGCTTTCCCGACTCATGATGAATGCAAACGGGTTATTTTTCTTTAAGTTTACTTCTAAGGAAGGGATGAATCAAATGCTAGAGGATGGGCCTTGGCTAATCAGAAGTGTTCCCATAATTTTGAAGGAGTGGTCGCCCTCTATCAAGATGGAAAAAGAGGACATTAAAGAGGTTCCAGTTTGGGTCAAGATGCATGATGTGCCATTAGAGGCATTTACTGAGGATGGGCTTAGCTTGGTTGCCTCTATGATTGGAATACCTAAGATGTTGGATACGTATACTGCCGCGATGTGTGCTGAATCTTGGGGAAGGAGTAGCTATGCTAGAGCGCTCATTGAAGTGCAAGCGGGGGCTGAGTTAAAAAAGAGTGTTACAGTTGCTATCCCATCGATGGATGGTAGTGGGTATTCAAAGGTGGAGGTCAAGATTGAATATGATTGGGAGCCTCTTAGGTGCTCCTCTTGTTGTGTGTTTGGTCATGATGACAGCTCGTGCCCGAAGAACCCTCAGGTTTCTTCTAGTGGAGTTGCTGAAAAGAACAATGATGAATTTCAGGTTGTTGGGGCCAAGAAGAAGAAAGTGAACAACCAAGGCATTCATATGAAAAATCAGAAGCCTAAGGTAGTCTACAGGCCAGTCGTCAACCCTAAACCAAAATCGTCCTCAAAGAGTCCGATGCAGAATCAGGTTTCAGCGTCTAACCCGTTTGACATTCTGAAGGATGATACTGGTAATCAGGGAGGTACTACTGTGGGTCGAGTGGAGAAGAAACAGTCGAATAACAGGCAGGTGTCGGATGAGGAGGAGGTTGAAGAAGTCTACAATGAAACTAGTGCATTTATGACATCAGGTACTCATCCTTTCTCGTCGAAAGCAGGGGCAAGCACCTCTTCTACCAAGATCTCTAATGGATAGGCTATCTGCTTTTCGTCTGAAGGGGCTGCGATTTTGTGGCTACTTTATCTTTGATGATGGCGGTTGAGAATTTTGTTTTATGTGTTGCATTGTTTGTCTACTAGATGTCGTGTCATGATGTATAGTAGACTAGGTTATGGGGTATTATAGGTCTTTGGTTTCTGTTTTTGATTTACATATATGGGGCATGTCCTGTATATGAACTAGTGTGGAACACATCCTCACTACTTGTACTTATTTGCGGTTGCATTTTAATAGAATCACAGGGGTAACCCTTTACCCAAAAAAAAAAAAAAAGATTTTGATTCTTCAAATGATCTATAACGAACTCGTTAGCAAACTAGTGATCGATCTAAACTAGGGTTTTTTGGTTGTTTCTTGATTTTAATCGCCGCCATAACCTGCTGATTTCAAATATATTGTATAGTGTGATTGGTTTGTCGGTCCTTCTGGTGAGGCAGAAACTTTGACTTAACGATTTCCCTATATGATTTTGCTAGAATCACAAGTTAGGGTAAAGCTAGTCTAGGGTTTTTGTTTTGTTTTGGTGGTTTTTCTGCTGATCGCTGTTTCTTGGTGCTTGGGAGATTGGTTTCGTTTCAAAGGAGAGAATTGTTTGATATCTGATTAGGGTTTGCTGCCGATCCGTGTGATTTCTGTTAGATCATTCTTGATTCCTGATTTACGTCTGCATGTGATGTTTTTGATTCAACCATGAGTTCTAAACCTCCCAACATCCACGAGTTGTTTGGGAAACCTCCGACCACGGGTAATGAACCTCCTAACATTCTTGTGCTGTATGGGAAACCTTCGACCGTCCTGAAGGATTTGGGGAGTAGAATTCTGAATATTGATGGTAAACCTTTGGTGCCTAGACGAGGAGTTGTGACAAATAATCAGCAGGAGCCTCGTGTATTGAATGTTATTGATGAGTTGCAGAAAATTACTGTTCCTGTTCAATCTGAGAGGGATAGTATTATCTCGGATAAGCTAGATCAACACGAGGAGCCTGTGTCTTATGCTGAAAAGGTGATGAAGTAAACTCTACCTAAGCGTGAAGTTAACTTTAGAAAATTGGACCCTATGGAAACTCATCAAGAAGCTGACGTTGTGATTCCAAGGGAGGTTGTTAAAAAGGTACAAGACAGGTTTGATAATGTCTTATTTGGTTATTTTCTGGGGAATAGACTGTCGTTTCCGGTAGTTGAGTATTACGTTAAAAATGTATGGTCGAAGTTTGGATTCGCTAAAATTATGATGAACTCGGAGGGCTTTTTCTTTTTCAAGTTTGATTCAAAAGAAGGTATGAACAAAGTTCTTGAGGGTGGGCCTTGGCTAATTCGTAAAGTTCCTTTGTTTCTTAACATCTGGTCTCCATCGGTTAGTCTAAAAAAGGAGGGCATTAAATCTGTTCCTGTGTGGGTTAAGCTTCACAATGTTCCTATTGCTATCTATACTGATGACGGTTTAAGCTTGTTAGCGTCGAAGATTGGGGTGCCAAAAATGTTGGATAGCTACACAGCAGATATGTGTGCTAATAGCTGGGGTAGTAGCAGTTTTGCAAGAGCCTTGATTGAAGTTAATGCGGATGAAGCGCTTAAGGACCATATAGTAGTGGCAATTCCGATGCTTGAGGATGATGGGTTTATTATGGAAAGGATTACGATTGAGTATGAATGGAAACTGCAGCGCTGTACTGCGTGTTGTATTTTTGGTCATAATGATCAAAATTGCCAAAAAATTCTAATGCAAATCCCAAACAAGTAACAGTAGATGATGAAGGGTTTATTACGGATAAAAGAAAGGTTGCGAAGTTTGGAGCTATGCATAAACAACAGAAACCAAAATTTGTTTACAAGCCAAAAATAAACAAGTCGGGTGCTAGTACATCAGGAACGAAGAGGGATACCAGTTCGGACTCTAATACCATTAATATAAAAACCTCGAATGCCTTTGATGAGATTTTGGGTACGGAGATGGAGACGAGAACAAGGCTGATAATAAGAATGGTACGAATGGGAAGGCGTATAGACCGTCACAGGTTATTGATGAGCTTCTAGAAGTTACTCCGACGGAAATGGATCAATTTATGTCTAACGATCAGCATGCTGATGTTTCTGAGGGGGCAAGCACTCCCGGTAATACTGGTTTAAATGGGTAGCATAATGTCCTGGAATGTTAGGGGCTTGAACCGTCCCCTAAAACAAAGTGAGGTTCGTACTCTTGTTTCTGAGAATAATTTAGATTTTTGTGCAATTCTTGAATCGCATGTGGATGTTATTAATCTGGCTAAAATTTGCAAGTTTGTGTTTCGTAATTGGAGCTGGACTTCTAATGGTGGCCTTTGCAGTCGTGGCACGAGAATTATTTTGGGATGGAATGCTGATAATCTTGATGTTATGGTTCTGTTTCAATCGGATCAACTTATTCATACTCAGGTTATGTTTAAAGCTAGCAAAAAAGTTTTGTTCTGTCCATTTGTGTATGCTGAAAATAAGTATCAAGATCGTAGATCTCTTAGGGATTATTTATGCAAACATAAGAGTTTTTGTCATGATAAGCCGTGGGTGGTTATGGGAGACTTTAACTCGACTCTCAAGATTGAAGATTCGTTGTACGGGACGTCCAACAAACCTATTGGCATGCGTGAATTTGATGATTGTGTCCAACAAGCTGAACTGGTTGATATTAATGCTCATGGTTTGCAATATACTTGGAGCCAGAAGCCTAAGAGTGGAGTGGGCCTCCTGAAAAAGATCGATAGATTTATGGGTAATGTTACTTTCTTATACCAGTTTCCTGATGCTTATGCAATGTTTCACCCGTTTCGTGTGTCGGACCATACGCCTTATATTCTTAGAATGGTGGGCTCAAATGGTTATCGGCCAAGACCCTTTAAATTTCCGAATTTTATCGTGAGAAAACCTGAATTCAAGGAATGTGTTAAACATGAGTGGATGAAAAGAATTGAGGGTGTCACTATGCTTTCGGTTGTGAAGAAACTGAGGAATTTGAAGCCTCGGTTGAGGAAGATCTTATTTAACCAAGGAAATTTGCATGCCAAGGTGAATGAATTGAGGAAGAAGTTAGATGATCTACACGTTCAGGTGGATCAGAATCCGTTGGATGGTCAGTTACGCCAATTGGAGGCTCAGTGCCTTCAATATTTTCAATCGGCTGCCTATGATGAGGAATGCTTTCTAAAACAGAAGTCTAAGGAGAGTGGCTTTGTGCGGGGGATTCAAATACAAATTTTTTTTCACAACATGGTGAAAGCTAGAAATGCTAGAACCAAAATTTATAATGTCATGGATCTTATGGGGTCTCGACATGAAGGTGATGGTGTTGCTGATGCTATGTCTCTCGTTATTCAGATTTTTTGGGTGTGGAGGTCCCGGTTGAAACGGCTAACTTGGACAACCTTTTTAGTAATGTGCTTAGCAATGATGTTGCGGATCAAATGGTTCGTCAGGTTACTCGTGAGGAGATCAAGACTGCGATGTTTAGTATTGGAGAAGACAAGGCCCCGGGGCCTGATGGGCACACTTCTGCTTTTTTCAAGCATGCTTGGGATATTGTCGGTAATGAAGTGACTGTTGCGGTCTTATAGCTTTTTCAGAACGGTAAGCTTTTAAATCAGGTTAACCATACTATTCTTGCTTTGATTCCGAAAAAAGACACCCCGGATTCAGTTTTAGACTATAGGCCGATTTCATGTTGCAATGTTCTGTATAAATGCATAAGCAAGATTATTGAAATTGTCTCTAAGGAAAGTTCTCCTCCAAATGAGCTATTTAGAAAAAAATCAATCTAAAAAGATTTTATTTTCTTTTGTATCTTTCGATATGGGATACTGTGAGAAGGGTTCCTTTGAATCTCTTTTAAATAAAGATCCAAAGTTTTTTCCTTCAGTGGAACTCCTCCTATTTTATAAAAGAGACATTCCCTTATCTCATACCGATTCGTGTAAATGCGATCTCTACTATACTCATCATGGAGCAGCGCTTCCTCTATGCTTTTTTCTATGATATGTTGTTTGTCCACCAAATCATGATAAGCTGTTGTACTGATTTGATCACTATTCTCCAAGAGGTGCCGATTGAGGCGACCCTCAAGTTCATCGTGACGCTGCCCGTCTTCTATAACCGGTTTGATCACCTCAAGACCCACAGGAGGGGCGCTTCGGTGCGCTAAAGGATGGTCCTGCAGGTAATCCTCTTCTACCACGTGAGGCTGGTGAGAAGGTCCGGTAAGCATCCAATGTGCCAGAGAGGGGCTTGCTTCCATAGTGACGAGTGCTCGAAAAGCACAGCCAATCACGAAAGCCAGAGCGGAGGAGCAGCCCATCTTGCTAAAAAGCAAAGAGAGGGCCTTCACCCCTATGAAGCCCGCTACTTTTGAAAGTACATCAATAAAAAACGAGAGATTCCCTTATTAAAAGACACAGAAGATAGAAAAGCATCAGAAGAGCGATGAATAAGAGAAACGGAATGAAGGCCCTAGCATTGCGAAATCAATTCATTCTCACTGAAGATCCAACCCATATCATTTGCACTTTCATCGATTTTATCATTAGTATAATCTATCTATTTTATCATTAGTATAATCTATCTATTTTATCATTAGTCTATAGTTTGCAGCTTATCAAGCTTTCAATCCGTTCTTAGACCTACCGGTGACCAGCTTCGCGAGACCATTTCGATCTACACATGACTAAGCTCTATTGGGCGGTGGCTTATCGAAGCACTACTTGATAAGATCAGTAATAAAAAGAAAGACCTGCCCTTTCGGTGAAGTTGCTTTCTTCTCTTATGATATTTCTAGTTGGATTCAAAGAGCACTCCTAAATGCCTTACACAATTCAAGAGTTAAGAAAGGCTCTTATTCATTCTTTTTATAATATAGGAAGAAGGAGATCTGACTTCTTAGCAGGAAATGAGCTACCTAGACCTTCGTCTTTGATGTACAGGTCTCGTGAAGAGAGAAGATAGGAAGAGGAGTACGCGAAAGGAGACTGTGAAGTAGCTAGGTGATTAGAAGACTCGCTCGGGCTTGAAAGCTTGAACGTATAGGCTGTTGGATCATAATAGGTGGAGTCTCTAAAAGCCTTATAGAAGCATGAGACTGAAGAAGTCAGGCATCAGTTGGTGTGAATGGCTCCGGCCGAAAGGTTAGCGAATCCGACTTCATTCTTTTTGAGGGAAAGAACCGACCCCAACCAAGGGGGCTGTGCCTCCCTAAGCTGTCTTGATCCCTTCAGGTTTTCGGAATGGAAGGGCAGTTAATGGAAGAGTAACTGCTTCACCGGGAATACTAAATGGCTGTGAAGAAGCTGTTATAGCCTTCCTTCAAATACAAAGCTGCTGATAATGTTATGCGATTCTTAGAGGAGTGGAAGATTGATGAGGCAGAGTACTTTGAGGAAGACTGAAGACCATAGCCAGTAGTTTCCTTTGTACTAGTTTCATTGGATGTTTTGGTTGTGGTTCTTGTCTACTCTTTTGTGGTATGTCATGAAGAGAACTAGGGGGTATTGTCAGCCTTCCTACTTGTATTGTTTTGGTATTGTTATAAAATCACCGGGGTAACCCTTTACCCAAAAAGAAGCTGTCATAGCCTATTGATCTCTTAGTGGATAAGGGAATGCAACTCAATAGAAAGAGTTGTTCTCCCAGGAACACCTGTAACATCCTCCCCCGATAGACTTCAGTCCACTCTTAAGGAATAGGATGATCAGATAGGTAAATCCCCGCTAACTTACAAATCTAACTACCTGAAAGGGTCTTAAATGTGAGCCAAGACCTGGGTGGCTTGGCTGAAAAACTCAATGACTTCCAGGCCTCCAAGATCTGCTGAAGGAGACGAGATGAAAATAGAATGGCTGATTTATGGCTTTACGATCTCAGAGCAGCGTAAGGCAATTTTTGCTCTTTTTTCGCCTTATCAATCTCATCTCAAGTCTTGGCTCAGTTGCACTAAGATAGAAAGATTTGTCATTTTTTCCTCTCTTTATCCAGTCGGGCTTGTCCCAAGACTAAATCGAATCTAACTAAAGTTCTTCATCAAGCTGTTAGTTTCCTTCCTCGCCTACAGGATATGATGCAGATGTAATGGGACTCAAGCTGTAAAACACACTAAGCATAAAGGTTATCTGAATTTAAAAGAAAAAAGAATAGACTAGCTTCACCCATGTCCTTCATCTCAAAGTTGGATGATTATTGGCATTTATCAATTCCTTGTTATTTCCAGCCTTCGTCAAGATAGAAAGTTCGTCAAGATAGAAAGAAAGGATCTCTCCTTACTACCATCCATTTCTCTAAGACAAAGATCGATAGACGAATGCGCCCCATGATGAAGAGAAACTTCTTAGTCCTAGAGTCTTGTAACTCGCTTTGTCTTGAAACTCAGCGCTAAAAGCCCAGTCAGCTAAGGAAGCTCAGTCAGTTGATAGATGTAACACTAAGCCAATCTGGAAGGTTAAGTAGAATAAAGAAACTGGCATACCTTGAATCTAGCCTACAATCCGATCTTTCTTCTCTTAGTAAATTGATAGTCGTCACTGAGCTATGCTTCTTTGTTGAGATCGCTTGCCAAAAAGCTATAGTCAACTTCACTTTCACTTGCCTGACTTCTTTCGCTAGCCTTGAGGGCTAATCTTCGAGTAAGCTATATATAAGAATAAGAAAGATGGATTATCTATGCTAAAGGGAAAAGGGCATTCCTCTTTACTCTCAACAGCTTCTCAAAGAGCTTCTGAGACTAGTGAAAGAATTGAATTGCCTTGAACCCCCTCTTTCTTGCAAGCAATTTATTCTTCCCAATTCAACTCATTACATATTCGTTTCACTATGTTGAACTCATTTGGTCAATGAATAATTTTAAGTTCACAAATTGGCTTGGGGTTCAAAATTTCAGATATATAGGGCCAGGCTTTGCCCCTTGATCAATCGAATTACCTTCAGATGGCCGATTTCTGCCGCCGTACAGTAAGTACCTTGTGGCATTATCACAGTGGATGATGCTTGGGAGGTATGTGTATGTATTTTAGAGATTGGAAGCTTGGTTCTGTGTCTCCATTTCGTTGATAATAACAGAGAGGCTTACAATTGGTGTTGTTCAACCTTGACAGGTACATGGGGCTGCAGATTATTAGAGAAAGAACAAGGCATTTCAATTCTCATATTTGACTCAGCTTTCAAATTGCTGGCTTGGGAGGATGTCTGTACGCCTAAAGGGAGGATTAGCATTCGTCAAATGAATCAAGTGAATGAGGCCCTGCTCGACGCTTGGAGAGACTCTGTATCGACTGAATCGTATTGGGCAAAAATATGCTCATCAAAGTACAGGCATTACAACAAGGGCAGATCTTGTATTAATCTACTATAACTATAGGATAGAAGGATAGAGTCCAAGGAACCTAAAAAACTCAAAGAAGAGCGAGAAGTTCTCGAACAAACAGTGGGAGAAGCAGACTGAGCCTGTTACATTGATAAAAGGCAGTCCTATAATCACTATCTTCAAAAAGAAAAAGGACACAAACTACGACCAGTAAGCTCAGTACGAGTATCGACCTACTGAGGCAATGACCATGCACCTAAAGCCACTTTACATAAAAGTGCGTATTGAAGGAGTCTTGGTCGATGGAGGGTATAGGTTTCAAAGTGCCAATTTTTTCTTTCTCGGTGTGAATCATAGCTAGAAATTACATTGTTTCTCATTCACTCGGTTGGCTAAGAAGCGATCGGACTCTTAGATCAGAACTCAAGTCAAGACAGTTAACCACCATCCATTCCGAAGAGAGCCTTAGGACATCCGCTTAAACCAACTCTGCTGGTCTGAAGCCTATTAGTCAGTCTTCAACTCCCGGTAATATTCTACCTAGTGAGAAATGCCAATTGCGAGTTCTAGCAGATGTTCCCGATCTTGAATTTATTTCATTTAACTCCCTTCTTTTCTGGTAAGGAAAGACCTAAACCCGTGCCGTCTCAGCTTACTATTTACTTTAGGTTTTTTGTTTGCAAATCGCCTGAACTTTTAGAGTTTCAACCAGGAACTTTCCGTAAGGAATCTTGGAAAATCGACCTAAGAAAAGAAGACAAGGTGAAGGAAAGCAGAATGATTTGAGTGTTCCGGGGGATCGAATATTAACTAGCTAACTCGATGGAACGTCGAAGCTAGCCAGCTTTGAAGTAATATGAATTAGGTAAAAAGCAAGGACCGATTGGACAGCGAAAGCTAAGCGATAAAGAGAAGGAAGAGGTTTAGGAATAAGTAAGAAAGCAGCAAATCCTTACTCGAAGAGAGGGAGAGGTAGTTTATGATCGAAGACCACGAACTTTAGGAATGGGGTCAGTGCAAAGCGGAAGATGAATTCATTGGTGGAATGTCAAGGTCAAATCGTGAAAGCAAAGTGAGTCTTAAGTCTAAGCAACTAATAGTAGCTCCACCATTTCATGCACTTCTCTCCGGCTCATTAAGAGCGGGACCCGGGGTAAGAAAGTAAGAATGAACTACTGAATAAGAGAAGCATTGTGATTTCCTTGAAAAAAGGACTTTAGCGTTTCATTGCGGAAGCAGAACTTCAATCATCCCTCATTCACTTCTAGGGCTTGGGTTAGAGAGGGGGAATAGATTAAATAAATAAAGTCGAAGTGCAGTTCCTATTTCTCAGCTCAGATTAGAGCACCAGGCAAAGGAGTAGGAGCAGCCGCTGGAGAACCACCATAGCCATCCATGGAAGTAAGAATAGCAGCAGGAGTAGTAGTAGGAACATGGGCACTGGAAAAAGATTCAATCGATCTAGCTCTAATAACAAAGTAGTAGGCAAGCCTTAGGGCCATCCATACCTCTAAGCCCGAGACTTTTTCCCAGAGCGCATCACAGAATGCTTTGTGAATAGCCCTCTTTGTTTCATACCGATACCTGTCAGATTCCATAGCTAATTAATCTCTTTCTTTTTCAACTCTTTCATTTCTATTAATAAAAAGGCCATCATGGACCAAGATCCAAAGGGATCAATCTTTTACACCGATGTATCGTACTCTCTCGACCAGGTCATCATAAGAAATGCAATGCAAAATCTTTCCGAAGTGTTATAAAAAGGGAAGGTGTGCTACAACTAACATAACAACCTCTTCCTTGCCCCCTAAGAATCCAAGGGTGACCTTTGGATGTTGTCGTGACACTTTGGTTACAAAGGTTATCGGGGTGTAGGTTTATGGATGGATTCAGTAATCGAAAGTCCCTCCAACTCAATCAATATCAACATGTCGTGACCGGTTAGGCTTGGTTGATTTTGTCAGAAAAGAAAGTAGGTTTCGGGGGTTCATTGATTAGTACACCCCCGGTGCTGGTAAGGTCGGGACTGTGGTCGTACGTCTCCGGTTTGCCGGCCTATCTTCTTTCTGAGATTGATCAGGCAGCTGGTAAGGTCGGGACCGTGGTCGTACGTCTCCGTTTTACCGGACTTCTCGTTTAAATAAATTGATGTCGGCTGTACTTGTGATGGTTCCCAAGGATCCAATATGACCACTTCACTTAGGTCTACGTTGCCACGATATTGTTCTATGGAAGCGGGCGGGCTGTTAGAAGTCCGGCCCGCTTTTTTTTGTCGTAGGGGAGGGATTGACCTTTCTAACGCATATTCAGTCGTACCGGCATGGCCCCGCTTATTTATTTTCGGTCAGAGCATCCAGCAGCGCAACCCGGTTCTACTTGACTAAGCCCGTGCTCGTCCAAGGAGGGAGTTTGCTTTACCCAACCCCCTTTTTAATAACAAGGTAGAAAGCCCCGACCTGACATTCATTAGTTTCGAATGAAGAGTGCCCTGCGCACCTACTCCTATCAAAAAACGAGACCTTACTAAACAAGAAAAGCCCCTTCTATCTTCTTAGTAAAGCGCTAACGCGCGCCCTACAATCAAACTCAAGTTTCGCCTTGATCGATACGACAACCTTACTAATAGAAAGGGTCAAAATGCGCTCAAGCAACCTATCTTACTAATATAATAAAAAGGGCCTATCTAAGCCCTATGGTTGTAAAGCTACAGCATGAGAGTCGGCCTTACCTTCTATGTCTTTAGTAAAGGGCCTTTTCAATAAGGCTCGCGCTAGCCGCTCACATTTTTTGGCTTCCCTAAAATAGCATATTTTTCAGTTGGTAAAGACCCGCCTCTTGTTTCAGTCAGAATGAGTCCCCGGGACCCCGGGACATTGGCTTCCGCCAACAGTGAACTATTAAGGATCGCATCCCGCGCATATTCTACATTATAGCCTACAACTGATTCAGCTTCCGCTTCTGGGAGATCAAATAGAGCTCGATTATTTTCTGCTAGACAAGAAATAAAGAACATTACCAATACAGGGAACAAGGGAATACCAGACCATATCTGCTTTTGCGCCATGACAATCTCACTCGAATTACAGGGACCTACACATATTAGTACAGTATACCGGGGTCCCCGGCCAGAACCACACATGCAAGTTTCCCTGCATGTGGCTCGTCCGTGCTTTTCTATTCCGATTTACCGCCTATTAAGAGAATAGGTCCCGTTCAAGCGGTCCGCATTTCTTCATCTATACCAGCTGTCACGCACGAGCCCATAGAAAGGATTTCAGCGCCCCTCTCTAGATAAGAAGCAGAACGCGCCATCACCTACAGCCCTTTCCTCTACAGGGGACTTCCACGAAATGAAAACGGGTGGCATCACCGTATGCTCCACTTTTGTTGCCCTGGTTTATATCCCGGAGTACTCCTATGGCCGATCTGTCAGCCAACCTACTTTAACAACCTAAAGGCGTCCCGTTTGGAGAATGATCCCTTATGGCACAACTTAGTTAGTTATTCTCGCAGTTCAGATAAGATTCGGACCGCCACTTCTCTGAAAACATGGTTCTTGCCCCCTCTCTCCTCCCCCCTTTGAGCTCGTCCATTCGTTGGGTGATCCCTTGCTCTCACGTTTGAGTGTTTGCTCGTCGTTTAGGCCGGTGAGTGAGATTTCTGCTCATTACAGTCACC
Source organism: Helianthus tuberosus (assembly GCA_030545235.1). NCBI lineage: Eukaryota > Viridiplantae > Streptophyta > Magnoliopsida > Asterales > Asteraceae > Helianthus > Helianthus tuberosus. Next base: position 103,890,350 of record CM060412.1, on the reverse strand, counting down.
TCCAGGCTTTTTCGCACCTGGATAGTACTAGGACCCTTGTGCCCCGGCCCTTGATTAGATAAAACTGCCCGCCCTGTGACCCACAACTCAAAATGAGCCTTGCGACGAGACGCGGACATTCCCCATGCTGCGGTTCCCTCCGGTCCGTTCCCGGGTTGGGTTATGGGAACATCCGAGCGATTTCCTTCGCGGATCCAAACGCGCTCACAAGGCGCACAATAAGAAAAAGACCAATAGAGACTGCATAAGGGACCATTTGAGCTGCATATCGTAATGCTCCTAGAAAGGCATATTTCGAGTATAGAGGAGTGAAAGTTCCCAACAATCAATGACTTTTTAATTTCCTTATATGAACCGTACGAGCACATCCTTTGTCACCCCCCCCACTGCGCTTACGGCTCTATACCCCAACCCAACTTGCTCTGGCCCTGGGTCCGTCCTTTCTATTCCTTGGTAAGCGGACCGTAGAAGCATGGGGTATCTGCTTTTAACTGATAGAAAGCATCTCTCTTTTGTCCCTCCTGACCCAACCCGCAAAAAAAGATAAATAGATCAAGTTTTTCTTGCCGGGAGAGTTGCGTCGGAGATGTCTTTATCTGAAGAGGAGGCTTTGTCATCCGGCTCCTCATAAATGATGTTAGGATGGGCCGGCCCATCCTCGGAATCCTAAAAAAAAGAGAGGGAACATAATCACTTTCTTTCAGTGACATATCTAATTAGACTGAATAGGATTTCAAGAGCTGTCACGATCATTCACATCCCTTTTAGTAGGCAGGAAGGGCGCATAAGCTACCGTTTCTAGAATGCAAGCAAGCTAGTGACTCTCCTAGTAGCGAAGGAAAGGGGCATTCGGAAAGCGACTAGTCGCTTCTAGCGAAGCTTCTAGAAGGTCGATCACTACATAGAGTGATCCATATACCAGTCATGAGCGAGAGCGAAGCCTAGAGAGGCGGAAGCAGTAGCTTCTAGGACGAAGTCGGGCCACTAGTGGAGTGGCCAAGGAGGCCTACTATACCGATACTGGATTAGTAACCGGTGAAATCCCCAAATAAAAATTCAGTGAACTATTGAAGCTATCAGTGTGATTGATCAGACAAGTACCAAGGCTTTCGGTATACTTCTTTCATTTCCGAATTTGCTTGCGACAAGTCCTAGCATTAGTATGAGTTCGTTGACCGCGTAAGGGTGATCCATCTTGATGAAGAATTCCACGATAACAAGAAGTAGAAATTAATCGTTCGATGTCTGCTCGTTCTCCCCTCTTGAATTCCCAATGAACAACATGATCTGAAATCATGTTGTTCATTGGGAATTCAACAACATGATTTCAGATCATGTTGTTAGGGATCAATCCAAAAGTAGGGTTTATTTTTTCTGTTTTTCTTTCAAATCGTTGCCTTAGATTTTCAAGTCGAATCTCTGATTTATTAAGCTGGTTGTTATTGATTGCGGTTAACTGAGATTAACTTAGCTAGATTGATACGCTGGTTTAATCGATTAAGGGGTGTGGTTTGAAACTAGGGTTTAAAGGATTAGGGTTTCTTATTTTCTGGTTCGCTGCTTCTTGGTGATTTGTTTGTTTCGTGTGCATGGTTGATCGACTGTTTGATTAATGGAGAGAGGTGTTGATTCTGGAATGTCTGATCGTCCCAAATCAGATGGTAGAGAAGTGCAAGATCGTGGGAAGCCTCCTATCTCGGGTAAGGGTTTTGTGAATAGAATGTTGAATATTGATGGTAATACTCGTATCCCTCGTAGGGGTACTGTTCAGAATGTGCAATCGGAACCAAAGAAAATCAATGTGATTGATGAATTATTAAAGGTTACGGAGCCGGTAATGGTTGATAATCTGAAACCTGATCTCACCAAGAATACTATTCCGGTTAGTGTGGTCAATGAGCAATTGGAGTGTGAGGTTTTGGGTAATAAGCAGAGCGGTCAAGAAGGGGACCAGGGTGTTAAGTTGGACCATGGCAGCTCTTCGAAATCTCTGTCATACGCTGATTCGCTCCTAGTAAACAAGACTAGAAAGTTAAATTTTCGATCCCTTGCTAGTGAATCAGATCATGATGGTTGTGATGTTGTTCTTCCGAGGGATTCTGTGCGTGTAGTGCAAGATAAGATGGCGAACACATTGTATGGTTACTTTTTAGGGGATCGAGTGGCGTATCCAGTTGTGGATTATTTTGTTCGTAATAATTGGAAAAAATATGGAGTCCAGAAGTCTATGATGAACGCTAATGGATTCTTTTTCTTCAAGTTTTCGGATGAAGCGGGTATGTTGAAAGTTATGCAGGACGGCCCTTGGATTATCCGGTCGCAACCTCTGTTTCTTAATATCTGGAACCCCACGGCCAAGCTGGAAAAAAGGAGGTAAAAAAGGTGCAGATTTGGGTTAAAATTCATGATGTTCCTATTGCTGCGTATACGGAAGATGGGCTTAGTATGATTGCTACTACTATCGGTGAACCGAAACTTCTTGATTCATATACTACGTCGATGTGCATGGATATGTGGGGGCGGAGTAGTTATGCGAGAGCGTTAATTGAGGTATCAGCTGATAGTAGTCTTAAAGAAGAAATCACCATGGCAATTCCTGAACTGGAGGGGGAGGGTTTTATCAAGGAATCTATGTCTGTGGAGTATGAATGGTATCCTCTTCGGTGCGCCCATTGTTGTGTCTTTGGTCATTCGGATGATAAGTGTCCTAACCAGCCTAAGACTCAGGGTAATGCTAGTGGTACGGGCAAGGGTGTAAAGCAGCCTAATGAAGGTAAACGTCCTAACAAGTATCCTGTGGATGATGAGGAGGGTTATACAGGGGTTCATGGCAAGAAGGTTGCTAGAAAAGCTGGGTTCCCGGTGAACAAGCCATAACCGAAATTCGAATATAGGCCAGTGGTTACCAAGAAGAAAGAAGAGCCATTCAGGGGGTCGATCTCGTTTAAGTCTTCGAATCCGTTTGATGTGTTTAATGATCCTAGTATGAATGTGGAAGATGGAGGTAACTCGTCAGGTTCTGGCCAAGTTAACTTGGAGGATGAGGAGGTGGTAGAGGTTTCTAACGAGATGGACGGCTTTTTGAGACAAGGTACTATAAAAATTGATGACACAAAAATCGGTATTTACGGTAAGCCATCATACCACCCGGCAAAGCAATGGCTCTCTGGGCGATATTGGTGACCTAGGCGATATTGGCAAACCCTAGCAGATTCTTGATACTCCTGTTCTTGTTTGATCTCGATTTTCATCTTAGGGTTTGTCTTTTTGATCCTTAGGTGATAATCAGTTGAAATCGGATTAGGGTTTTGCAGTTAGGGTTCGGCAATTTATCTCCTTCAGCGCGGATTGAGGCATCATCTTCAGTTGATTTTCATCTTCTGCGCGATTTAGGGTTTTGAATCGGATCAAAGTTTCTGATTGTAGACGGGGTGTGCGGCAATTTTCGCCAATTCATATTCAGTCGATTTCAGATTCGTGATTAGGGTTCTGTTCGGTGTTTTTCTGATCAGCGACGGGGGAGTGGCTGGCTTTTTGTTCCAGCAAATTTTTCTCTCCTATGGCTGTCGATATGGATGTTCAAGATGCAGACAACTCCAACATTTTTGCGAGAAAGATTAAGAACATTGACAGGAAACCATTTCAGCCAAGACAGTCGTCACATATGGCGGCTAGGGTTTCTGATTTGCGGCATAAGAAGGTGAGTTTTATGCTTCCGCTAAATGACACTGACATCGATATAGGTTGTTCTGATTCTCCTAAAAAGAGTTACGCTAAGGTATTTGACAAACGAAAGGTGGCTTTTGTGCTACCGCTCAATGATGCGAGTCCTGTTACATGAGTACAAAATCAGAAACAGGTACAAGCTGCACATGTTCAACAACAATCCTACGCGGAGGTAGTCCTAAACGAATAGGTAGAACAACATGGTGTTAAGATGGGTATTGGTTCAAATCAGTTTCCGAATGCTGATGATTGTGTTACAATTTCCAATGACTCGGCTGCTCAAACTTATAAAATCAACTTTCGAACACTAAAATCAGAAGTCTCGTTGGATGGAGTGGATGTAGTGTTACCGGTTGATGATGTTCGGCAGGTGAATGACAGGTTAGCTAATACTCTTTATGGTTACTTCCTGGGGGATAGAATTGCTTATCCAGTTGTTGAGTACTTTGTGAGAACAAATTGGAAAAAAACATGGTCTACAGAAAACTATGATGAATTCAAATGGGTTCTTTTTCTTCAAGTTTGAAGATAGAAAGGGTATGAGTACTGTTCTTGAAGGGGGTCCTTGGATGATACGTAACAAACCATTATTTCTCAACATGTGGTCTCCTACAAAAACCCTTAGAGAAGAAGAGTTTAAGAAGGTAGCGGTTTGGGTCAAATTGCACGATGTCCCTCTCGTGGCGTATTCTGATGATGGATTAAGTATGCAGGCGTCAAAAATTGGGTCTCCTGTGCGATTGGATTCGTATACTATTGATATGTGTAATGAGGCTTGGGGTAGGAGCATCTATGCTAGGGCTGAAATTTTAACCGGGGTAACCCTTTACCCAAAAAAAAAGCTATGCTAGGGCTCTTATTGAAATATCGCCTGAACAAGATTTAAAAGAGGTTCTAACCATGGCTATTCCTGAATTAGATGTGAAGAAATACGTGAATGAGACTATACGTGTGGAATATGAATGGAATCCCCCGAGATGTGTCCATTGCTGTCTGTTTGGGCACGATTCTGAGGGTTGTCCTAATGGTATTGGCTCGATATCGCAACCTACTAATAACAGGTCGAAAATAGATGATGATGGTTTTTCTGAAGTTAAGGCTAAAAAGATGTCAAAGAAGAATGGATTTCATGTTAATAATCTGAAGCCCAAGTTCGAGTATAGACTGATGGATAGAAAGAAAACGGTAGGGAGTGTCTCCTGTGCGTCTGAGCAGGGTACTAGGTCCTCTAAGGTTCAAACTCATAACCCGTTTTCTGTTCTTGATTCTGATGGTGGGAATGGTGGTTCTCTCCAAAGGCAAAATAAAGGGGGTCGAGATCCTAATGAGGAGTCGGATGAAGAAGAGGTTGAGGTTGTCTATGATGAAACCAAGGAGTATATGACATCGAGCACATATCCCTCGCCTTCCAGAACAGGGGCAAGCACCTCTGCCACAAAATACTCTAATGGTTAGATTTTTGTTGGGTCGTGCCAAGGGGCTGCTCTTTGGTGGCAATTTCATTTTTGATGATGGAGGATGAAGATGTTGGTCTTTTGGGTTTTGTCTTGTCTACTAGTTAGGTCATTTTCATGATTTGTAGTAGGCTAGGTTGACGTGATGTCTTGGTTTTTGCATTTTTGTTTACATATATGGGGCATGTCCTGTATATGAACTAGTGTGGAACTCATCCTCACTACTTGTACTTATTTGGCGGTTGTCTATATATAGAATCACCGGGGTAACCCTTTACCCAAAAAAAAATTGATGACAAAAAAGGGGCAAGCACTCCTTCTTCGATGGTTAACGATGGTTATTATTGCTTCGTGGAATATTAGGGGTTTGAACCACCCTATTAAACAAAATGAGGTTCGACAAGTAGTTAAAGATTATAATTTAAGTCTATGCGCTATCCTTGAATCCCACGTTGAGGTGTGTAATCTTTCAAAAGTTTGCAACTATGTTTTTCGTTCTTGGCATTGGACGTCAAATGGAGCTCGATGTGATAAAGGGACGAGAATAATCGTTGGCTGGAATCCAAATATTTTTGATGATATGGTTTTATCGGAATCTGATCAGGTGATGCATTTACAAGTTATCTTTAAACAGGAGAAGCGAATGTTCTTTTGTTCGGTTATTTACGCGGCGAACTATTATGTTTCTCGAAGAGAATTATGGAACCAACTTTCTATGCATAAAACGTTTGTTGGTAATGAACCGTGGGTTATGCTAGGTGACTTTAACTCGGCGTTAAATCTAGAAGACAAATCGATGGGTTCTTCGTTGATCTCCGCTAGTATGAAGGAATTTCAAGCTTGTGTTGATGATATCGAGATGGCGGATTTAAATCGTTCAGGTATCCATTTCACGTGGAATCAAAAGCCAAAGAAGGGGATTGGTTTGATGAAAAAGATTGACAGAGTGATGGGAAATACGTAGTTCATGGCCTGTTATTCAAGTGCAGTGGCGGTGTTCTATCCGTCTCGGCTATCGGATCATTCTCCATGCGTTATAAAGTTCCCTGATAGTGGAAAGTTAAAGCATCGGTCCTTTAAATTCGCTAATTTTCTGGTTTATAAGCCCGAATTTTTGGTGATTGTTAAGAGAATTTGGGATACGAGAGTTAGTGGAGTTTACCAATTTTGTGTGGTAAAGAGACTTCGGCTGCTTAAGTCACCTCTTCAAGCTTTATTATTTCAGCAAGGTAATCTTCATAAGAAAGTTCAAGATCTGCGTGATAAACTGGACGGATTTCAACGTGCGTTTGATCGTGACCCGTCTAGTGAGACTCTTCGGGTTGAGGAAGCTAGTGTTCGTCGTGATTATCAAGAAGCTTTGTTAGATGAGGAGCGGTTTTTAAAACAAAAATCTAAGGTGGACTGGTTAGCTGCTGGTGACATGAATAAGGCTTTTTTTCATTCAGCGCTCAAAAACAGAATTCATTATAGCAGAATTAATGTCATTAGAGATGATAGTGGGAAGGTGTATGAGGGCGAGTTTGTGCAAAACGCATTTGTTAACCATTATGAGCAGTTTTTGGGTAGGCCGGGTGTTACGTCGCTCAATCCGACTCCTGATTTGTTCACTAAAAAATTAGACTCGGGTGTTGCAGCTCATATGGTTCGTCCAGTTACAGCAGATGAGGTTAAGAAGGCGATGTTTTCGATTGGGATTGACAAGGCTCCGGGGCCTGATGGATTTACTGCGGGGTTCTTTAAAAGTGCTTGGCCTATCATTGGTAAGGATGTTTCGAACGCTATTATCGATTTTTTTGATACAGGGAATCTCCTTCGGGAATTAAATCATACTCTTATTGTCCTTATTCCTAAGATCCCTTCCCCGTCAAGTGTTACGGATTATCGGCCGATTGCTTGTTGCAATGTGCTGTACAAGTGCATTAGTAAAATTGTTGCTGACAGAGTAAAAGTGGCATTGAACGATATTGTCAGTGTCAACCAATCGGCTTTTGTGCCAGGTAGGAAAATTTCTGATAATATCCTTCTAACACAAGAGTTGATGCACAATTATCATAGAAATATTGGTCCCCCTAAATGTGCTTTCAAGGTGGATATACAAAAGGCGTATGATACTGTTGATTGGAGTTTCCTTAAGAACATTCTGATTGGGTTCGGGTTTCATGCTAATATGGTTCACTGGATTATGGTTTGTGTCTCTACTACCACGTTCTCAGTGTGTGTTAATGGGAATGTTCATGGTTTTTTCAAAGGTAACCGCGGATTAAGGCAAGGTGATCCTGTCTCTCCTTATTTATTCACTCTTGTCATGGAGGTGCTTACGGCTATTCTACAACAAGCGACTCGGATTGATTCTTTGTTTAAGTTTCACAACTAATGTGAACGTCAACAAATTATCAACCTTTGCTTTGCGGATGATTTGTTTATATTTTCTAAAGGTGAGATCGCTTCGGTTCGGTGTATTATGAATTCCCTCAATTCTTTTACGAAGATGTCGGGCTTGGTGCCTAGTGTTCAAAAGAGTACGGTTTTCTTTTCTAATGTGCCATCTTATATTAAGTCTGTGATTTTGAACATTATGCCTTTAAGGAGGGTATGTTGCCGGTGAGGTATCTTGGTGTGCCCCTTATCTCGTCTCGTTTACTTTATAAGGATTGTTATGTGATGGTGGAAAAACTTGAAAAACGGATCATGCATTGGAGGAATAAATTACTGTCTTTTGCGGGCCGGCTACAACTTATTATTTCTGTTTTATCATCAATGCATATCTACTGGTCTTCTGTGTTTATTTTGCCATCCAGGGTGATCCAAAATTTAGAAGCGTTGATGCGGAACTTCTTATGGTCTCAAGACAGTGCGTTCCAAAAAGGTCGGGCTAAAGTTTCGTGGAAAGCTGTTTGTGTTCCTAAGTATGAAGGTGGCTTGGGTATTAGACGGATTGGAGATGTTAATATAGCTCTTATGATGTCTCATATCTGGAGTATTCTGTCGAGGTGTAGTTCGTTGTGGGTCGACTGGGTTCATTCGTACAGGTTAAAAGGTAAGAGTTTCTGGGTTTGTAAAGCCCCTTCTAGTTGTTGCTGGTCATGGAGAAAGCTTCTTCAGGTTCGGCCAATTATGAGGAAATTCATTTGGTCTGAGGTTGGTAATGGCTCTAATACTTCAGCATGGTTTGATACATGGTGTGACGCAGGGCCGCTGGCTGATTTTTTGTCGCCTAGAGTAATTGTGAATGCGGGGTTCAATATAGACTCTAAAGTTTCGGATGTGTATTCGGAGAATGGTTGGAGGTGGCCAGTCGCCTGGAGAGATACATTTCCGGTTCTTATTCATCTGGATCAGTTGAATATCGACCCGAACAAGAGGGATAAACTTATGTGGCGTCAAGGTGATGACAAAGCTGATTTTTCATCATCCCGTGTCTGGAATTCGATTAGACATCGAGAGTTGGAGATAGGTTGGAGTCGTATTGTTTGGTTCACACAGTGCATCCCGTGACATGCTTTCTTAATGTGGCTAATCATGAGGCGGAAATTACTTACACAGGATAAGATTTTGAAGTGGGATCTCTCGCGAAGGAAGAATATGAATATGATATGCTGTTTGTTATGTTATGCTAATCACGACTCGCATAATCATCAGTTTTTTGAAAGTAAATTCTCTACTCAAGTTTGGCTTATGATTAGGCATAAAGTGGGTATGGAGTTGGTGCAACCTAAGTGGGATGATATTGTTGATTGGCTTCTTGAGCGGTCCAAGTCTAATTCTGGGGCTAACTATGTTGCTAGATTACTGGTGGCAGCAAGTGCTTACTTCATTTGGCAGGAGAGGAATGCTAGGTTATTCAAGAATCAGTTAAGACCTCCCGAAACTATAAGTGCTTTAATTATCCAACAGGTGCGGTACAAGCTGATGGGCTCGGAGCTGAAAAACTGTGCAAATGTGCGAAGGCTTCTTGGTGATTGGGAGATTAGTGGACCTGAGATAGATGATAAAGGCGGCTGATTAGATTTATGTTTTTCTTCTCATTTGTCTAGGTCCTAGTCTAGATGGTTTCGATTTTTGGTTTGTTGGTTTTTTCCTTTGGTTTACTTTCATGGGGCATGTCTCATGATTGAACTAGTGTAGGCTTTCTACACTACTTGTGCTTTTTTGGTTGTGAATATATAGAATCACCGGGGTAACCCTTTACCCAAAAAAAAATGAACAACATGATCTTGACCTATCATTTATTCAATTTGGTCGATCTGATACTTAGTTAATTCTTTTATCTTTATGTTCCTACTGATACCTAATCGATAATGAACCAGAATGACTTTTTAAGGCCCAATTCCATCTATTTTTGTTGAGGCAATTCTTACTTGTTCATCAGCAACTGATCTAGCTCCTGAAATATATAACATTCTTGATCCTTCCTTTCACTAGTCTTCTCGGCTGGAATCTTAAAAGATTATCCGCTCTGCTCCTACTCCTTCTTCTCCTTTAGGATAGGGTCGTCGTTGGTCCTTTTTTGCACTAAAAACTAGTCAGAGCAACTAACTGTCTATGTACGAAATTTACGGAACAGGGATAATAAAGCAGGCGGGATAAAAGAAGAGCGAGGTATAGTGAGAAAGCTCACCCCTGCCTTTAGACGCTAAAGCCTTCTTTTACATCCCATCCCCTAGAAAATCAATAGGAAATGCTACAAGCCATTGTTGTTCCTTTGACGATGAACCACTCCGGTACAATAAGCTAAAGTGACCTCTACGCTTCACCCCCGGTGCGTAGGGCCGATCCTCGTGTGCTAGAGGGAGGACCAGAAAGTTTGTGTTAAGCATTTGTTGCCCTCTCTGCCGGCCTACTTAGTGGCAGAGCCACCTTCTTTGGCGTCAGTGAGGAGGATAGGACAATCCCCCACTCCGGCAGTTTCTTTCTTTCTTTCCAACCGGATTCTACCCGGCCCGGTCCTATTTCAAACAAAAGAAGCAAAGGGAAGTCCTCGTAAAGGCAGCAAGGCGTGTCGCCTTCGAATTGAGTAGTGAGTCTTCTTTCTACACTACTTTTGTAATAGAAAGTAGACTCAAGCCTCACCCCTTCATGTATGTGAATTTTCCGATCTAGTTATATCGACTGATCTTTTTCCGTTTAAAAGAGGGTCTATTTTGATAGATAGAGATAGACAGGAACTAAGCAATAAGAACAGAATACCAAAGGCTTACTCCCATTTCTCTCTACTCTATCTATGAAGGCTATGAAGGAAGCTCACCACTAAGCTCATTAGAACTCAAATCTAAATGAGTCAGCCCTTTCAAGTTCCCAAAACTTGTTGGTACTGGACCAAATAAATTCTTATTACTAGTAAAGTTCAGCTTTAACAAACTGCTCAAACGCCCCAACCTTTCAGGGATGGTGCTAGAAAGCTGATTCTTTCCCAGATACAAGCCTTGAAGCTTAAGCGAATCGCTAAACTCCGGAGGAATGAGACCAGTAAGCAAATTCCCAGATAAACCCAACGTTGTAAGATTTGTCAGGCGAGAGAGTGATCTTGGAATTGATCCAGAAAGCATGTTATTGCTTATCAAAAGATCTACCATGACCACACAGTTCCCCAGGTATGGTCCTAGACAACCTATTGTAAAAAAGATCAAAAACTCCACGATGTTGAGCGTAGTTCAGATAAGGTATATTAACCCGAGAAAAAGACAAAGATGACTTGGAAGGAATCGACCCGGATAGATTTTTATGAGAAAGAACTAGGCATTGTAGTTGAGCCAAGTCAGCAAGAATCTCTGGTATAGGCCCATTAAGATTGTGATTTCCAAGGTCCAATGTGTATTCAAAGGTCCTTTCAACTACTATTACAGCTCGTACAACCTTGAGTAATCTGTGTATCTCAACTAGTGAAATAAGTTACTTGCCTTGTGCTACTACTCCTCCATAGAAGACTTGCTAGAATAGCTTGCATGGAGAGCTACCACCTTTCTCTCTTGACTTTACTTCAGGTAAACTAACTTTCTTTAGTCTCTATCCTTCTATTAGCTGACTAGGAGTTAGAAAAGCCTGACTTCACGCTTACAGGGTACTAAGATTCACTGCTTTTCTCCTCTAGCCACAGACATACTTGACTACCACAGACCTCCTTTACTACTTGAACTATCAAGCCAATTAGTAACACAGGCTCCTTGTCCGGCTGGGAAGGATCTATACACCAAAATTTCGAGAGGAAGTACTGCACTGCCTGGACAGCTAAAGGATGAACTCTAAAGTTTCCCATTGGATTGCCTTTATACACCAAAATTTCGAGAGGAAGTACTGCATTGTATCTTTGGTCATTCTGATCAGGATTGCCTTCATCAAACTATGAAACAACCTATTCCAGAGGCTAGTGGGAAGAGCTATAAAGTTGGTGGTAACAATAAAGGTCCGATTGTGGATAGTGATGGGTATATGGGGGTTCATACAAGGAAGATAGCGAGGAAACCTGGATTCCAAGTTAACAAGCCTAAGCCTAAGTTCGAATATAGGCCGGTGACTTCAAGTAAAGGGGGGACACGGCCTGGTTCAGATTCGGTTAAGGTGAGTTCTAATAATAGGTTTGCTGCTTTAAATGTAAGTCAGGGGGATACTGGGCAAAGTAGTAGAGGGATTGGCACTGGTTCGGGTGTGCGTAATATTCAGTCTAAAAATCCTTTTGATGTCCTCAATGATCCAAGCCTTAATAATGAAGGGTGGTTTGGGTATTAGAAAAGCGGATTGTAAAATTTTGGTTGAAAGAATTACCAAGAGGCTTACGGATTGGAAAACGAAATTCCTCTCTTTTGCAGGAAGATTACAGCTGATTAATTCTGTTATAGCTTCAATGTATACATATTGGGCTGCTGTCTTTGGTCTTCCTTCCAGTATCATCAAGGAAATCGAGATGATCATGAAAGGTTTTTTGTGGTCTCAAGGCTCCTTAGCATCGGGTAAAGCGAAGGTTGCATGGAAAGATGTTTGCATTCCGAAATCGGAGGGTGGTTTGGGTATTAGAAAAGTCTCCGAGGTGAATAAATCGCTAATGGTTTTTCATATTAACAGCATCGTCTCGGGTAGGAAATCTCTTTGGGTTGATTGGATTCATGAGCATAGGCTCAAGGGTAGAAGCTTTTGGGAGGTTAAAGTGCCACAGAATTCTACGTGGGGATGGAGGAAATTGCTGTCATATAGGAACTCAGTTCGTCAATTCTTTTGGAAACGGATTGGGAATGGCGTGAATACTTCTGTCTGGCATGATACTTGGTGTAACGAATGTCCGTTGAGTCAATATGTGTCCCCGAGGATTATGTCGCAACATGGATTCTCTATTTATTCCAAAGTGGCTGATATTTTTAGAGAAGGGGCGTGGAAATGGCCAGATGCCTGGCGAGATTTATTTCCGGTTTTATTCAATCTTAATACGCTCAATTTGATTCCGAACAAACAGGACGTTACCCTATGGAGAAACTATGAAGGAAAGTTATTACTGTGCACTTCTAAGGTAGTATGGGAGACTACTCGTTCTCGGGGAGGTGATGCTGATTGGTCGAAAGTTGTCTGGTCCGGATGTAACATTCCTAGACACTCATTTCATTGTTGGTTGATCTTTCGAAGGAAACTTTGGACGCAAGACAGAATCAGAAGATGGAACTGTAGTACTTCCGGTTCAATGAATATGATGTGCTGTTTGTTGTGCCAGAAGGGGATGGATTCGCATGAACACTTGTTTTTTGAATGTGCATACTCTACGCAAGTTTGGGATGCCATAAAGGAGACAACATGTATTAAAAATGTTCAAGGCAAATGGGAAGATATAATGAGCTGGTTAATTCCGAGAGCTACATCAAAATCACTGAATTCGGTAGTTGCTAAACTTACTATAAAGGCGGCAGCATACTTTATTTAGCAAGAAAGAAACTCCAGATTCTTTAATAACCAGCTTCGACCACCGGAACAAATTACAAATGTCATTATAAGCACGGTAAGGATGAAGCTTCAAACTTTCAAATACAAGGATAAGCCGAATGTTAGAAGTATCCTGGAAGCTTGGAAGTTATACCCGCTGGAAGCATACATAGATAACTAAGACGTATTGTTTTGTCCTAGTTGCTAGGTGGTTTGCTTTGTGCTTGTATTTACTCTTATGTTGGCTTGTCTCATAAGAGAACTGGGGTAGATTTTCTACTTCACTTGTTTTTATTGGTTTATTTATAAAATCACCGGGGTAAAACCCTTTACCCAAAAAAAAAAAATGGTGAGGATGATGCTGAGGTTCTTGATGATTATGACGTGACGGATGGATATGAGATGGATGGTTTTCTGAGGCAAGGAACTATTAAAATAGACGATAAAAAAGGGGCAAGCACTCCTTCTACATCGGTTAATAATGGTTAGTTTCGCTTCATGGAACATTAGGGGTTTGAACCGCCCCATTAAACAAACGGAGGTTCGACATGCTATAAAAGATTTTAACTTGAGTTTATGTGCTATTCTTGAATCTCATGTGGAGGTGGGTAATCTTTCTAGTGTTTGTAAGTCAGTTTTCCGCTCATGGCAATGGACGTCTAATGGGGCTCGATGCAGTAAAGGAACGAGAATAATTGTCGGTTGGAATCCTAATATTTTTGATGTTATGGTGCTGACCGAATCTGATCAGGTTATGCATTTGCAGCTGATGTTAAAAAAGGAGAAAATTATGTTATTTTGTTCGATTATTTATGCTGCTAATTATTATGTCACTCGGAGGGAGTTATGGAACAATCTTTCATTGCATAAGACTTTTGTTCGTGATCAACCTTGGGTCATTTTAGGTGATTTTAACTCTGCGCTGAATCTTGAAGATAAGTCTATGGGGTCGTCTTCGATCTCTTCGAGTATGAGGGAGTTTCAAGCTTGTGTAGATGATATTCAGATGGTGGATATAAATCGTTCGGGGTTTCACTATACGTGGAATCAAAAGCCAAAGAAGGGGATCGGATTGATGAAGAAGATTGATAGAGTGATGGGTAATTCTCAGTTCATTTCCTGTTTTCCGAATGCTGTTGCGGTCTTCCATCCGGCTCGGTTATCGGATCATTGTCCTTGTGTTCTTAAGATCTCGGATCCTGATAAGTTAAAACATCGGTCGTTCAAGTTCGCAAATTTTCTGGTGCATAAACCAGAGTTTTTACCGATTGTGAAAAGAGTTTGGAGTACTAGTATTAGTGGAGTCTATCAATTCTCGGTTGTTAAGAAGCTTCGTCTTCTCAAATCTCCTCTTCGAGTCTTACTTTTTCAGCAAGGCAATTTACATAAAAAAGTTCAAGACTTACGTGATAAACTGGATAAGATTCAGCGTGATATTGATAGTGATCCGTCGTATGAGACTTTTCGGAAGGAGGAAGCTGTTATCCGAAAGGATTTTCAGGTTGCTTTACTTGATGAAGAGCGTTTTTTGAAGCAGAAGTCCAAGGTAGACTGGTTAGCGGCAGGCGATATGAATACTGCTTTTTTCCACTCTTCGCTCAAAAATAGAATTCACTATAGCCGTATTGATGTTATTCGGGATGCTAGCGGGAGTGTTTTTGAAAATGATATGGTTCAGAAAGCCTTTGTTGATCACTATGAAAACTTTTTGGGATGCCCGGGTGATACTTCGCTCACTCCGTCTCCGGAATTATTCACTACAAAGCTGGAGTCGGATGTTGCTCAGCATATGGTTCGTCCAGTCACAGCTGAAGAGGTTAGAAAGGCGATGTTCTCGATTGGGTCGGATAAAGCGCCAGGGCCAGATGGGTTTACAGCAGGATTTTTTAAAAATGCATGGCCTATTATTGGTAATGATGTTTCAAATGCGGTTATTGATTTTTTTGTCACAGGCAAGCTTCTTCGGGAATTAAATCATACGCTCATTATTCTTATTCCTAAGACCCCGTCTCCATCCGTGGTTACGGACTATCGTCCGATTGCCTGTTGCAATGTTTTGTATAAATGTATCAGTAAGATTGTTGCTGAAAGAATTAAAGTGGTGTTGAATGATATTGTTAGTGTAAACCAATCGGCGTTTGTCCCGGGGAGGAAAATATCTGATAATATCTTGTTAACTCAGGAGTTGATGCATAACTACCATAGAAATATTGGTCCTCCTAAATGTGCGTTTAAAGTGGATATTCAGAAGGCGTATGACACAGTTGATTGGAAATTTCTAAAGAGGATTTTGCTTGGCTTCGGGTTTCATTCTAGCATGGTTCACTGGATTATGGTTTGTGTGTCTTCTACAACGTTTTCAGTATGTATTAATGGTGATGTTCATGGTTTTTTCAAGGGTAATCGGGGGTTAAGACAAGGTGACCCTATTTCGCCGTATCTGTTCACTCTGGTTATGGAAATTCTTACGGCAATTTTACAGCATGCGGTAAGGATTGATTCTTCGTTTAAATTTCACAACAAGTGTGAACGCCAACAGATTGTCAATCTTTGTTTTGCGGATGACTTGTTTATTTTTTCTAAGGGTGAGATTGCTTCGGTCAGGTGCATTATGAATTCTCTCAACTCTTTTACTAAGATGTCGGGATTGGTGCCTAGTGTTCATAAAAGTACAGTTTTTTTCTCTAATGTGCCTTCGTTTGTTAAAACTGCTATTTTGAACATTATGCCGTTTGTGGAGGGTACTTTGCCAGTTAGATATTTGGGTGTGCCTCTTATATCTACTAGGTTACTTTATAAAGATTGTGATGTGTTGATGGAGAGATTTGAGAAGCGTATTATGAATTGGCAAAATAAACTTCTATCATTTGCGGGCAGGTTGCAACTCATTATTTCGGTTTTGTCCTCTCTGCATGTTTACTGGTCTTCTGTGCTTATTCTTCCAACTCGGGTGGTTCTTAATTTGGAATCATTGATGCGAAATTTTTTATGGTCTCAAGACAGTGCTTTTCAGAAGGGGCGGGCAAAAGTGTCTTGGAAAAAGGTTTGTGTTCCTAAGTATGAGGGTGGTTTAGGTATTCGCAGAATTGGTGATGTTAATAAAGCGCTTATGACTTCACATATCTGGAGTATTCTTTCTAGGCGTAGCTCTTTGTGGGTTGAGTGGGTTCATTCTTACAGGTTGAAAGGTAAAAGTTTTTGGGCTTGTAATGTGCCTTCTACTTGTTGCTGGTCGTGGAGAAAGATTCTTCAGATTAGGCAGGATGTGAGGAGTTTCGTTTGGTCGGATGTGGGTAACGGTTCGAAGACATCAGCTTGGTTCGATACGTGGTGTGACTTAGGTCCGCTGATTCAGTTCATCTCACCTAGAGTTATTGCAAACGCAGGTTATAATATGGAGTCTAAAATTGCTGACATTTATTCCAATCTTACTTGGACTTGGCCAGCCGCGTGGAAAGATACTTTTCCGGTTCTTATCCACCTTGATCAGTTGAATTTTGATCCGAATAAGGAAGACAATCTGTTATGGCGCAAAGGGGACCAGTTCTATGAGTTTTCCTCGGCTCGTGCTTGGGATTCAGTTAGGCACCGTGAGTTGGAGGTGGAGTGGTGTCCTATTGTTTGGTTCGCTCAGTGTATCCCACGGCATGCTTTTTTAATGTGGCTAATCATGAGACGTAAGTTGCTTACTCAGGATAAAATTTTGGATTGGGGTTTCTCGCGTAGAAAGAACATGAATATGATGTGCTGTCTGCTTTGTTATGCCAATTATGATTCTCATAATCATCTGTTTTTCGAGTGTAAATTCTCTACTCAAGTTTGGCATATGGTGAGGAATAAAGTGGGAATGGATTCGGTTCAAGCGAAATGGGAGGATATTGTTGACTGGCTTCTAGTGCGGTCCAAGTCCAAATCTGTAGTGAACTATGTTGCTCGATTATTAGTGGCGGCCAGTGCTTATATGATTTGGCAAGAACGTAATGCAAGATTATTCAAGAACCAGTTGAGGCCTCCTGAGACTATTAGTGAAAGTATTATCCAACAAGTCCGATACAAATTAATGGGTGCGAAGCTCAAGGATTGTGATAATGTGAGAAGGCTTTTGGGTGACTGGGAGATTTATGGAGCTGAGCTCAAAGATGGCGATGGCTGATTGAGTAGTTGTGTTTGTTTGGTTTCTTTTCCTAGAGTGTTAGTCTAGTCGTTTTGTTGCCAGGTGGTAGTGTTCCTTGTTTTCTCATTGTTTTACTTTCATGGGGCATGTCCTGTGATTGAACTAGTGTAGACTCTCTACACTACTTGTTTTGTTTTGGTTGTGAATATATAGAATCACCGGGGTAACCCTTTACCCCCCAAAAAAAAAGTTTCCCATTGGATAAGATAGAGCTAATTCTGTATTACCCTCAAACAAAGGGGATTTTTCTACATCAAGAGAAGGTGGTTTAAAGAATAATGCTGGGACATATCTTATTTGAAAGAAAGTTAGCAACCGTTGGCTTGTAGGATTGTGCTACTGGACTGGGTTGGCTATTCTCTATGATCCCTGCTGCTATTATCAGATACCTAGGACTGATTCTACAGCTCCTTCACACAGGGTACGGAGGGGGGATACCTAAAGAGAAAGTTTAGAGTTCTTACTTCCAGCCTTCGTTGCTTCACTCTCCTAGGAAGAACTTTACCTCTCTATCTTATAGATGTAATAGGATTTAGAATTCTTCCTCTTAGAGCTTTCCCTCATATTACAGTACTAGAGGCATGGAGGAAGCATTGAAAGGAAGGAATGAAAACCTTACTTACTCCCCTATACCTAAAGGACATATCAAAGAGGATATAACCGTAAGAAGGAATATAAATAAAAACTTGAGGCTGGTTGAGTGAAATACGGCATGAAACCAATACTAGAAGAGTAAGGAGGAAGCATTAGAAGAAAGGGTTCCTCCCTCATAGCACAGTCCTATGGCTTCGTAGAGAAGGGTAAAGGCACTCATAGCAAGATTCAAGATTGCAAACAGAAGACTCTAATCACTGGAAGGAAGCTAGGCAGGAACCATTCAAAGCTTCGAGTAACCTCAGCTTGAGAGCGCTAGATAGAAGGGTTATAATGCATTCGATCCCCTATATAGATCCCGAGGAGAAGACGAAAAGATGCATCGTCTTATCATCTGTTCTGCCTTTTGCATCTTCTTTGAAGGTTATAGCAGACGAAGACGGATGAGATTGATCGAGTTATCTTTTTATCTATCCTCTTTCTAAAGATAGATAAGCAAGGTTTTTCTCACTACTGGCAAGAAGCCTTAAGAGAAGAAGCTCTTTCTAGTAGAAGAGGCTGGGCAAGCATATCAAAGGGCCAGGTTTTTAGAAGTTCAGGGTTGCCGAGAGCCCAAGCATAGAACTTTTATCTGACTAGGAGCAGCTAAGCCCCTACCTATATAGTCAAGAGGGGTGGAGCCCCGAAAGAAGTAAGGCTAGTCGATTTCCAAGATTTTAGTAGCTCAGGTAAGGTTCCCAGGATTGGAGTGGGTCTATTAGCACAGGGACAGACCGGTTAGAAGAATCCCTACGACATCCTTATGAGGCTCAAAGATCTTGAAAAAAGAACGAGTGAGGATGTGTCCAATCTGAAGCAAGCTCAAAGCTAAAAAATAATAAGGAAACACACTCTTTGTCGGAACGAGGAAGAACTGTTGACGTAAAACCCGCTTTTCCGCTCTTTCCCTCTCTTCTTTGCGACAAGCTTCGGAACCTAAGTCAGAGAGATGAGATCTCATTGCTAGTGTTCTTAGATAGTAGGGACCTGCTTGTGCCAATAGCAAAAATGCATGATCAGTTGTGTTTTGTTTATTGGAGAGAGTTTGTTAATAGCCGTATGGATGAACTCAAAAAAATCTGGGGGTTTTCCTCAAGATGTTCGCATAAAACCTGACTTCTCCTTTGAGGGTATGGCGAACTGGGTGATAGATGTTGAGGGTAATACATTGTTACCTCGACGGGGAACAGTCCAGATGTCTTAAAAGGATCCCAAAAAAGTCAACATAATTGATGAATTGTCGAAGCTTTCTGTCCCAATCAATGCTGAAAAGTTACGGCTAGAAACTAGGGTTTCCGATTGTGAAGGGTCTGATCATTCGAGCATGGGATATTCGCCAATATCATGCTACGATGGTGCGACTTCATTGGCTGGTCAAAGGAAAACAAGATCTTGGGGGGCGGCGGAACCTTTATCATTCGCTAAAGTAGTAAATAACGCTAAGGAGATTGTGAAGGTGAATTTTAGGGCTTTGGAATCTAGTGAGGTTGTTGATGGAGCTGATGTCGTTATTCCGTTGTCGTCGGGTAAACAAGTCACGGACAGGTACGCTAACACTCTGTTTGGGTATTTTCTAGGTAAACGTCTGGCATTTCCCGTGGTGGATTATTTCACAAAGAACAACTGGGTTAAATATGGTCTTTCTAGACTAATGATGAATGCGAACGACTTCTTTTTCTTTAAGTTCAAAACAATGGAAGGGATGGATAAAATGCTAGAGTATGGGCCTTGGATGATACGAAATGTTCTGATAATTTTGAAGGAGTGGTCAGCCTCTATCAAGCTGGAAAAAGAGGATATAAAAGCTATACCAATTTGGTTCAAGATGCATGATGTGCCATTAGCGGCATATACTGAGCATGGTCTTAGTTTGGTCGCCTCTAAGATAGGGGTGCCTAAGATGTTGGATTCGTATACTGCCACGATGTGTGCTGAGTCTTGGGGAAGAAGCAGTTATGCTAGAGCACTCATTGAAGTTCAGGCGGGGGCTGATTTAAAGAGGAGTGTTACTATTGCAATCCCATCTTTAGATGGTAATGGTCATTCAAAGGTGGAGGTAAAAATTGAATATGATTGGGAGCCTTTAAGGTGTTCTTCTTGCTATGTTTTTGGTCATGAAGATAGCTCGTGCCCAAAGAACCCTCAGGTAGTGTCGATTGGGGAATCTGGAAAGAGTAATGATGATTTTCAGTTTGTGGGTGCCAAGAAAAAGAAAGCTAACAACCAAGGTTTCCATATGAAAAATCAGAAGCCTAAGTTAGTTTATAGACCAGTTATAAAACCTTAGGAAAAATCGTCCTTGAGGAATCCGAACCAGGTTTCAACGTCAAACTCATTCAATGTCCTTAAGGACGATGATGGAGGGCAGGGAGGTATTACTGTGGGTCGAGTGGAGAAGAAGGCTACGCGGACAGGGGACAAGCAGGAATCGGATGAGGAGGAGGCTGTTGAAGTATATAATGAAACTAATGAATTTATGACTTCGGGTATACATTCTTCTTCTTCAAGAGCAAGGGAAAGCACCTATTCCACAAAGTTCTACAATGGATAAACGTTTTTTGATTCGTGTTAAGGGGCAGTTGGTTTGTGGCTTTTTCGTCTTTGATGATGGAGGATGATACCTTACTACTTTTTGGGTAAAGGGTTACCCCGGTGATTCTATATATAGACAACCGCCAAATAAGTACAAGTAGTGAGGATGAATTCCACACTAGTTCATATACAGGACATGCCCCATATATGTAAACAAAAATGCAAAAACCAAGACATCACATCAACCTAGCCTACTACAAATCATGAAAATGACCTAACTAGTAGACAAGACAAAACCCAAAAGACCAACATCTTCATCCTCCATCATCAAAAATGAAATTGCCACCAAAGAGCAGCCCCTTGGCACGACCCAACAAAAATCTAACCATTAGAGAATTTTGTGGCAGAGGTGCTTGCCCCTGTTCTGGAAGGCGAGGGATATGTACCCGATGTCATATACTCCTTGGTTTCATCATAGACAACCTCAACCTCTTCTTCATCCGACTCCTCATTAGGATCTCGACCCCCTTTATTTTGCCTTTGGAGAGAACCACCATTCCCACCATCAGAATCAAGAACAGAAAACGGGTTATGAGTTTATGATACCTTACTACTTGTTTTGTTTGTTTGTGAATATATAAAATCACCGGGCTGTTTCGTTGTTTATGCTTTGTTCTACTTTCATGGGGGTATGTCCAATGTTTGAACTAGTAAGGATGTTACCTTACTACTTGTTTTGTTTGTTTGTTTGTGAATATATAAAATCACCGGGGTAACCCTTTACCCAAAAAGATGATGGAGGATGATGGATTTGTTTTTTGTGTTTTTTCTTGTCTACTGGATATCTTTTCATGATGTAAGTAGGCTAGGTTATTTGATGTCATAGGTACATTTGTTTTATTTGGCTTACATATATGGGGCATGTCCCGTATATGAACTAGTGTGGAACTCATCCTCACTACTTGTACTTATTTGCGGTTGTTTTAATAGAATCACCGGGGTAACCCTTTACCCAAAAAAAAAAAACTAGATCGTTGCCTGAACACCCTTCTCAATGCCTGTTTTCTTACTTTCATTTCTATTGTAAATAGTAGTCAACGGCTCGGTCAAAGGAAAATCTAACAAGCCAATGTTTGCATTCTAGCGAGTGCATAGCCATCGATCTCGAGTTATCCCAGTCTATGATCTAGAGTCCCTAAGTAATTACTGTAAGATGTGAATGATGCTTTTCGTTTGACTTTCCCTAAGATGAAGCTAGAGTCGTCAAAGTCCATAGTCGACAAAGAAAGAATGATTTAGTTCTGATTCGCTGTCTTCATCTATTCTAGAAAAAGGCTTCCATTTCTCTACTAGAGTACGAGATCAATTCAAAGAGGACTAGATTGACCCTGAGAAAGAAGATTTTTTGGTAGAATGCTAAACTGAGAAGGCTAAGTAAGCAATTAATCGTGGAGAAAGCTCTTTTTTTCCCTTAACTTAGTATAAGTAAGAAAGACAGTCCGATTTCCTATGCCGAAAGATCGATCTGGTTTAGCTGTTTTCATTTTACTTTTTTTTGGTGTTGATCCTGGCTTCATTTTTCTTATTTTTTTTTTGGTATTGATCCTGGCTCAGAAGGAAGACCAGAAAGGTGTACCGGTGGAGCACTTTACCTTATAATAGATTATAGAAAATAAAAAAGAAAGAATTCTCCCTCCCTTATGCTATCTGGATAGGTAATGAAATCATTTATCTTCTTATAGCAGAAAGATTGAATGTCATTTGTGATTAGCAGTCAAATGGAATGAGCATAATCAGAAATATGGTTTGTGGCTCACTTCGTACCTCTTCTAATCATTGATATTGAAACGCAAAGGTCTAAGCTAGTAAGTAGCTCATCCCTAGCTTTTTCCTTTCTTGGTATGTGGTCTCCTTCCATTTTTCTTTTTTTATAGCACTGTAGTTGCATAAGCAGTCAAGTTAAGGGGACGGAGTTCAAGGCGAGTAGTCTCTGGAAGTAGGTTCATCCCCCTCTTGGTTGGCGATGGCCAGGTCTTTTGGTATAAATGACTTGCGATAGTCTAGCTAGCGAAGTAGGGTAGGATAGCAAACGAAGGGATAAGGAACGGAGTCTGTAGCTACCCTTCTATCTTTCTTTTAAGAAAAAGAGTGAATCTATAGAAAGCTAATAGTGAGTCTCGTGCTCTAAGCAGGAGTAGGTCTTTGGTCAGTGCGCCCACAAAGTAAGGGAGGTTAAGACTTTTCTTACATAGACGGAAGTTTCACTTCAAGCTAATGCGTAATTAAGTGAGACTTTCACTATGCAAAAGTGCAGTGGGCTAGGTTTAGTTTGCCTGGTCTGGTATCGATGCATGCAATAGGAGTTCTCTACTTGCTATATGTCTGAGCTTGTTCCCCTCTATACATTGCAGGTTCAAAGACTAGGCGAAGATCGGAGACTAAACACGAATCATCAATTCCTTTGACCATTCGTTTTGAGCCTCCAATTCTTTTAGAAATGCTAATGAGGTTCAATGATGTTGACGAAGGGAACCAGCTGAAAGGTTATCAAAGGCAGGCGCATAACATAGGCAGACTCATAGGAGAAGGTTGTGCGTGTAAATCCCAACTAGAGAGCTCCTTTTCATTCGATTTCTATACTATAAAGAGCGGCTACTCGACCTCTTTGGAAAGAGCTACTCTAAAGCCTATTCTGTTACTTTTTAGCCGATTTCAGTTTCAAAGATAACTTTTCTCAGGCCAAGACCGTAGGAATAAAAAATACACTTCTCATTCAGGAGCAGGAAACTCAATAGCATTCAAAACCGTCAGGATTAGAACGGATAGAACGGTAACTGAAGGAGCCCATTTCTTTTCCTTCGCCTTTCTTTCATTTCATTATAAAGTTCCTTCTTTTTGTTACCCGACTTTGATGAGATAGGATCGGTAAAAGGTCTGACTCTAAGGTAGCCGCCTTGAAACAATTTCCTTTAATGAGCTAAGAATCAAATAAGGTTACAGGCTTCCTTCCCTAAGAGTGTCTCCATAGCTTCGCCTACGCCACTTGTATATAGACAACAATAGCGCCCAAAATTTGCCCTTCGCGTAGTTCATTGAACCTTCCAACTTCACTCCGTGGCCTGTGCTAAAGAAGCGTGTCCTAACTAATTCGTTTGAACTCATTTCAGCTATTCTACCTCTCGATATCTCCTCACCTTGCGCCTTTTCTTAATTTTCCTCATCCCATTATGCTTTCCCATGTCGTGGAAGTGCAGAAGTGATCCTTCATTCTTCATAACGACTATAACCAAGCTGCCAACCAATAACGCAAGCACCTTCATGGACTGAGACCGTGGAAGCTCCGTTAGCAACTTAAGGCTGTCTTTATCCTGAGAACCCTCGGGAATATTCAGAGACTCGGCTAATGCTTCTAGGCCCACATTCGGAGACAGACCAAGCACCTCTCTTACCCTCTCACTATCTAATAATAATAATAACCGGACTAGCTTATTATATGAATGAGATCGGAAAGGGAGGAGGTAGCCCAAATCTTCCAATAGGCACATACGAAAGGTTCTGAAAGAATTGAAAAAGCTCTGAAAATGAAACAACCCGACCTGAGGAACTACCAACAACGGTAGAACTAGCAACAACGGGAGAAACCTTTTCTAACCTCAGCTTCACCCCCTTCCTCGGGATTCTTTCTTTGATGATATACCCTAAGCCCCTTTCAGAAGACCGAAGTCATTGTTGCTTTGCATAAGGGGTAAGCGCGCCATAAAGACTATTGGTACCTATCATAGACTTGACTCATTTTATGGGTTTGATTTCCTTTCCCCGAGTTAGAGGGGTTTTCTGAAGGTATTCCTCAAGGGCCACTTGGTTCTCAAAAAGACTGTTACCCCTGGCTAGAGTAGAAGTAGGCAAACGGATGTTTCTGGGGGGAACTACGGGAGACAGAGACAGGTGGTTAGGCGATATTCTAACTTTTGGCTCATCGCAATTCCATTTCTTAAAGTGCAAGTCCAGTTTTATCTTTTTTATGAAAGTGAAAGTCAGGTTAGCCCCTTCTTTCAATTCCAAAGATGCTCTCAAATTGCTGTTAAAGATTATTTTATCCTAAGGCTTCTCGCGGTCAGGCAAGCGTGGCAGAGCGTAGCATGTATCCAGCCATCCGAACTACTTACTGAAGGGCAAGCACCAATGAATTACTCACTTCATTCACAGCACGGAGGAGAGACAGAGAGGGGCCAGTAATAACTCACAGTCAGGGTAAAAAGGTCCTACTTCCTTACTCACTCAAGTCATTGCTTTGACCAAACCATAGGACGAAAAGAAAACATTTTTTAGATACTTGTTACAGGCCTGACCAAGAGCGCAAAAGAGCATTATTTATAATTAGAGTAAGGGCACGCCATTTGCAATGCCTTTTCTTGCTTTCGACATGACCCCCTTCCGACAGGAGAAAAAAGATTACGTCAATGCCAATTGCCAATGATATAGAGTTTCTAGCGATTACGACTATAAAGGGTAGGAGATGAATGAAAGAATCGTACTACAACAGCTGAAGAGAGATCAGAGCTAGTACTAGAGGAAGCGATAGCGGACAAAAGAGCTCAGAGAGCAGTGCAGCTAAGCGGGAAGATCTATGACCTTCCCGCTTACCCCTCTCTCAACCATTGGTGTGGCTTTCCTGGGCGTTCTATTCCCAGAGGTCGTTCAAAGCATTCAAACCTTCTTCTTCTTTACATACAAAGCATCCATGAACACAGTCTATAAAACGAATTCTATGGTAACTGTAGGCCCTTAAAAAATTGTTTAGCAACTTTCATGAGTTTTTATACCTAAATCAAACTCAACAGCAATTCACAAGTACAAGATTTGGATCAGCAACAGGTGCCGGGTAGGAAGATTTCAGACAACATCCTCCTCACGCAGGAATTGATGCATAATTATCACCTTAACAGGGGCCCGGCTAGATGTGCTTTTAAAATTGACATTCAAAAAGCTTATGATACAGTCAGCTGGGAATTCTTGGAGTTAATTCTTATTCGCTTTGGTTTTCATCAGAAAATGGTGAAGTGGATCATGACGTGTGTGACCACAGTTTCGTACTCTTTGTGTATTAATGGCAATCTTCATGGGTATTTTAAGGGCAAACGTGGGTTAAGGCAAGGAGATCCAATGTCGCCCTACCTTTTCACGTTAATTATGGAGGTATTATCTCTTTTGTTGCGACAAGCGGCTAACAACTCTTATAAATATCATGCCCTATGTGCTAAGGAGAAAATTATTAATGTGTCA
This sequence comes from Helianthus tuberosus, assembly GCA_030545235.1. Taxonomy (NCBI): domain Eukaryota; kingdom Viridiplantae; phylum Streptophyta; class Magnoliopsida; order Asterales; family Asteraceae; genus Helianthus; species Helianthus tuberosus. The sequence goes on along the minus strand of CM060412.1, from coordinate 103,864,646 downwards.
TTTGCTGAAGATTTATTCATATTTGTTCATGGTGATGTTGTTTCGGTTAGAAAGATCAAGGAGGCGCTGGAAATTTTTACTAATATTTCAGGTTTAGCTCCTAGTCCAGCTAAAAGCACTGTCTTTTTCTGCAATGTTCCTCTTTCGATCAGGCAGGAAATTCTTGACATTATGCCGTTTCAGGAGGGTGTCCTTCCGGTCCGGTATCTTGGGGTTCCCCTTATCTCTTCGAGATTGTTATATAAAGATTGTGAAGTCCTCATTCGGCGTATGGAGAAAAAGATTGTTAATTGGGTGACTAAATCTCTGTCTTTTGCGGGCCGTTTGCAGCTTATCAACTCGGTTCTCTCTTCTATGCACATCTATTGGGCGTCAGTCTTTGTTATCCTAGCTCGGGTTATTAGTGAACTTGAGAAAAGAATTCGCCGATTTTTGTGGAATGCGGGTTCGGATGGCAGGATTCGTGCTAAGGTTGCTTGGAAAGATGTGTGTTTGCCTAAAGATGAAGGTGGTTTGGGTATTCGAAATATTTCGGATGTTAATAAATCTCTTATGGCAAACCATATTTGGAGTATTATTACTAACCGGGAGTCTATTTGGGTTAGATGGATTCATAATTACAAGCTTAAAGGTAGAAACTTTTGGGAGGTTCCTTGTCGGGGGAGTATGAGCTGGGGATGGCGAAAAATCTTATCTATCCGAAATATCATTCGGCCTCACATCTGGTCTTCTTTAAAGAGTGGTTTACAAACTAATGTGTGGAGTGATATGTGGTGTACGGGGAGTCCGCTTAGCTCGTTTATAACACCAAGGTCCATTACTAATGCTGGATTTACCCTTCAGGCTACGGTTGCGGATGTTATTGATCAGAGTGGAAACTGGAAATGGCCACAAGCGTGGCTTGATCTTTTTCCGGTTTTAATCACTATTTCGGTTCCCAATTTAGCTCCTAATGCAGTGGATCGGCTTGTTTGGAAAGATTTGGATGGAAAGATGGGTGATTTTAAATCGGCTCATGTTTGGAACACTATTCGAAGTAGAGAGCATCATGCCTTGTGGGCTAACATGGTTTGGTTTTCTCAATGTATTCCGAGGCACGCATTTCATATGTGGCTGGCTTTCAGAAATAAGTTAAAGACACAGGATAGGTTGGCAGTATGGGAAGCTGGTAGTCAAACAAATCTGAACCTTATGTGCTGTCCGCTATGCAACTTCGACCGGGATAGTCGTGATCATTTATTTTTTCAATGTAATTTCTCGGCTCAAGTGTGGAATAATGTGAAGGCGATGGTAAACTTGGCGAATGTGGATATTACATGGTCATCGATTCTAACTTGGGTGGAGCAACACTCAAGATCGAAGGATGTTGATCATATTGTGTGTAAACTGGTGATAGCAGCCTCTTCTTATTACATTTGGCAAGAAAGGAATAACAAGTTGTTCAATAATAATAAGAGGACGGTAGCTCAAGTGACTGAGAAGATTAAAAGTTCGGTTCGTTTGCGGCTGATGGGATTCAGATTCCGTGTGATTTCGGCTAGGGAGAGGATCTTCAAGGCCTGGCAGATTGAAGAAATCAAAGACTAGTTAGTGGATCCGGGCTAGTAGTTTTTCGTGTCTTGTTTGAGTTCGGTTTTGGGCTTTGTTTTGGCTGTCTTTTTTTGTTTGGTTATCTTGTTTGTGTTTGGTCTATGGATTGTGTTGCGTGGTGTCCTAGGCTTGGCATGTCAAGTCTAGTTGGTGTGTCATTTTGACACACCCTTGTTCTTATTTGTTTCATTTATAAAATTCATCGGGGTAACCCTTTACCCTAAAAAAAGAAGTGATTTGATAGAGACAACGTTGAACCTTGAGGGAAGTGTTGTATACTTAGAGAAAAGATGAATCTCGCCCTTCTAGAAAACCTGGAAAAGTTTACCTTTGCTGAACTGGAGCTGAAGCACCTTTCTTCCTCCTTTGTTCTATTACCCCAAGTCCTCCTCGGTCTTCTTGGACTTGGTTTCAGTCTGATTTCACCCGCACTGCTAATGTAGGCTTTTGAGGGTAACGACACACTATTCGTCTAAATCGGTTCTCTTTCGTCTTCCAATAGTTCAAATCCAGAAATTGTCAACCTATGACCAACCCAAATTAGAGTAGCTGATAGAGTAAAAGGTGGGATAGCCAGCATCTGATGAGATAGAAGTAGGTTTCCGTTGTGTCTTCCTTCGGTAGGCTTGTCATTGAAGGATGTTAGCCAAATCAGAAGAACTATAGGCTCGATGGGTCAAGCAAACAGATTCATTCTTTACCAAGTCTTAGCACCAGCACTGTTGATAGGAATAAGCATTCCTTTCCGATAAAAACTAAGCATCTTACAACGGTGTAAAGGTAATAGGAGGTTTGGAACCCAAAACAAGTCTAGGCTTAAGAACGACGATGTTAGTTGTTGAAGCGTTGGGCGCATCCCTGGTAAGATCTATGGCTTCTGCTAAGTGAACTACCTATTGAAGTGAATATAAGAGAAAAGCTCTTCTTTCACATAGCAGGAGGGTGATCTTATCTCTTCCAATTCTATAAGCTGGTGGAAGAGCCCTAACTTGGATGCTTCTAGCTTACCATCTATTAAGCCTCGAAACCTTTCCATAATTCTTTACTCTAAGTGAAAGACCATCATAAATGGGGAACCCGCAGTAGGAGTCCCGGGGGAGGAATCAACAACGGAAGGTGAAACCGGTATCGAATAGGTGCTGAAAGCAGGCCTTCCGAAGGAGTAATACCAGTGGGTTGAGAAGGTAATTCCAGTTCAACTATTGGGTAGGAGCCGGCCGTGTATTATCTCAGCAGGGTCTTACATACCCCTAAGAAGATGTGCTTATTGCTCTACTTTGCAGCAACCAAGCTCCGACACTACATCCTTTCCACAACAGTGTTGGTAATTGCTCGAACGGACCTGATTAAGTATATGCTGACCCGTGTTGAAGGGGAGAAGTGGATCCTAGGGCAATTTGAGTTCACTTTTCGGTACGTTCTTATGAAGGTGGTTAAAGGACATGTATTTGCAGACTTCTTGGCAGATCATACCATGAATTTTTTCGAGCTCGATGAAGAAGTCCTCACCTTTGCAGAGGTGGTTCCATGGACTCTCTACTTCAATGGATCTAGCACTTTGGGGCTGCAGGGGCTGGAGTGGTATTAATATCACCTTCAGGCCCCGCAAGCTGTAAAAAGATTGAATTTTCAAACCAGGCGGTATCACCGTCTAGGAAAAACTGCTTTCGTGCGGTCTCTTTCGGATGAAGGTGAGTGGCAAAGTTTGGTTCAACTAAGGAGTAGGTCGTCCTATCTGATAGAGCGGGTAATGCTCAAATACTTTTTGTATTTGGGGTTGACGCCAAGAAAGAATAAAGACGGGAGAGCACGAATAGACATCCTCGGAAAGCACTAATGAACTATGCCATCCTTAACACTTATGCGGTGAGATACCAACCATACGATATCACCCATAAAGCTAGGAGGCCACAGACACCGAATAATACCCATAAAGAACGCTAACCGGCATCTAATGCCATCCGATAAGGGATAACTCTTTCGGCAAAGAATTACTGATTCGAATCATTGTGCTCGATAAAGGAAAAAAGAGAAGCTCAAATAGAAAACAACACTATTGCTAGTAAGATAGCGATCCAGGTAAGCGCCAAAAAAAGAAGGGGTATAAGCAAGCGCAAGAATCAAAGCAGGGCAGGATCGAAGAGCTTAGACAGCAAGCAAGCGAGAAGGAATCCCTCAAAGGAAAGGTCTTTCATGCTTTGATGCGCGCTAAGACAACCGCTCATGTCTACTTCTAATGCGCACGAACCAGAGCAATCTCCTAGGAACCCCATCCCTAGTAAAGAGGTACTGACCATTGGTTCTATCGTGCCCCAGTTAACAATAGCCTCGGATAGACTAAGGATCTTAGGTGAGACCTAGAGTGCAGCCGGAAGAAAACTTCCACATATGAGATTCCATGTGTGACAAACTCAATTGAGAAATGCCCCTCTTGTACGCTAACATTCTAGGATTGCAGGGTTGGTAAAAACTCTCCGTGATAAATTGAGTATGGAGAGCTCGGGTGGGGCATCAACTCCAAGATTTCCCTCCAGAGTCTATTCCATAGTTGATTCACTACTATCTACTGTAAGAGGCCTCCGACAGGTTCTTATGCCTGAAAGACATTCACAGAGGGAGGGATGATGAGTGGTTTAGCAGGAACTGAATAAGTCTCGGATAAAGGCTTCACCGGTCAGGCATTCACTAGCTTTTCTTTCTTTAGTTGCAGTATAGGAATGTCCTCTTAATTCAACTAGAAAGGTTTCTCAGTAACTGAAAATAGTAGCATAAACCACTCCTGCTTAGCTATAAAAGAACCTCTCCTGGCGGAATCATAAACTCCAGATTCTTCTGCTGTTCCTGGAGGTGCAGAAAGGGATGCTTTAGCTGTTGAGGCTAAGAAGGGAATTGAGGTAGAGCTGGCATAAGAGAATGATGTTACTGAGCTAATATTCAAACGTCTATTTATGTGAGAACTTCTTGCGCCTTTGGTTGACACCACCTTAGCCTTAGTCTGTAAGAGAGGGCTAACTATTAGATAGGGACCCCAGAAGTTCATGTTTCTGGGTTGGAGTCACCGAAGTGGACAATAGGTAAGAGAAGACCCAAGTGTGGACCTGATAAGCATAAGATTCATTCAATAACCAAGCCAGAGAGTCAGCACCACTCCGAAGTACTAATAACTAAGTTGAAGAGAGAGCAGGGCCATAGACGAAAGTGAACTATAGACAAAGCTTAGTGGAGATACCGTATATAGGCCTGTTCCAAAGCCGATCCTTCAACCAGCACTGCTTCTCATGATTCTCAGTTGAGGGTGGGTTGACCCGGGCCCGGACGAACCTTCCAACAAGCAAAATAGAAGGTGACCACAAAGCCATCTCTGTGGGAGGCTGCTACCCATAAGGCCATACCCGGCGTGGGAATGAAAAGCGGCGGACAACCGACTGAACTGGGGAGCCTAAACGACATTGAGGATGAGTCCACCGGTCGGCAAACGGCTTCTATCTACAGGTGCTTTCTTTATGGATCGGTCGACTTGTCAAGATTGATTGCTCATACTATCTGAATCGCTATCGATACAATGCGGGGCTTATTTGCTGACCGTAACGAACCCCCTAAAAAGTGCGGGGAGACCTTTGACCTGGGCTGGGGAGGGTGCTTTGCTTTAGAACTTTAGTTCGTAACAAGGCTCGAAGACCTCCGGCTGGATTTGAAATGGTAGGGCATCACGTGGTTTGATTAGTAGTTTGATCTATTTCCTTCAATGGTAGGAATCCCCATCTGCGGGGGTATACAGGGGGAAGCCAGTCTGCAGTAACTCTACTTGCTCCTTTGGATCACTAAGGAAAATCTTTACTCACACATACCGTAATGTATTCTTGTCAACTCACATAGTCACACCTACCAGCACAACAAGATGACTACCCCCTGCACGCCACTAAACGGCGCTATTTAACGCTTTGGTTCGCCCAATACAAGAACTACAGCCCAAGCTTAAGGCTAAAGCCGTGGACTACGCCCCCGTGAGAGCCCTATATTTGACTAACGTACTCCTTTTCCCCCATACCTTCACTGGGAATGATTGACCTTCGGATTCAAATAATAGTGCATCGCGTAATGTAAGTACTCCTTCCCATTTCTTCTTTTATGATTTTATCTACTTGAAATGCTTACAGCTAAGTGTGGAGAAGGTACCCAGGGGACCAAACGAAACGACACTGAAGGGTCTTCAACTAAAGCTTCGCCAGTACTGAAAGACGACTAAAGATTTATAAAGCAGACTTAAGGATAATACCCCACCTTACCGGATTTGTAAAAAAAGGTAAGGCTCGATAGACCTACTTGACAAGTTTCCTTATGGGTGAGTTCGTAGGTGGTTTAAGTCGAGTGTAGCGAAAGGAGTGGAATGAACTGCAGGAGGCTGAAAAGTCGTAGTGCGCTAGCGCTAGCGAGTTAGCGCAATAACTTCTATATGTATTAATGGTAATACGCATGGGTATTATTTCAAAGGCAAGCGTGGCTTGAGGCAAGGGGATCCGGTGTCTCCATACTTGTTTACTCTTGTTATGGAGGTGTTAACGTGTATTCTGCAACAAATGTCCAGGCTTGATGCGTCTTTCAGGTTTCATAATAAATGTGAAAAGCAGAAAATTATTAATCTTTGTTTTGCGGATGACCTATTTTTGCTTGCTAGAGGTGAAGTTCATTCAGCTAAATGTATTATGGAGTCGTTAACAAAGTTCTCTAAGATGTCAGGTTTAGTACCGAGCATTTAAAAAAGTACAGTTTTCTTTTGTAATGTTCCTAGGTATGTTAAAAGTGCTATTCTGGATTTACTGACGTTTGTTGAAGGTAAGCTTCCTGTTCGATATCTCGGCGTCCCCCTTATATCATCCAGGCTCCTGTATAAGGATTGTAGTGTTTTGACTGAAAGATTGGAGCAACGTATCTCGTCCTGGACTACAAAATTATTATCCTTTGCGGGTAGATTACAGCTCATCATATCGGTTCTATCAGCAATGCATATCTATTAGTCTTCAGTCTTTATTTTGCCGGTTAGATTATTAATGATCTGTAAGGAAAGTTGCGTAATTTGTTATGGTCCCAAGGAACTTCTTTTCGGAAGGCTAAGGTGGCGTGGAAAAGTGTGTGTGTTCCAAAAATTGAAGGTGGTTTAGGTATCAAACGGATAGGTGAGGTTAATAAGGCGTTGATGGCTTCCCATATCTGGAGTATTATATCTAACAGGGAGTCCTTGTGGGTTGATTGGATCCAGTCATACAAGCTTAAGGGTCGAAATTTTTGGGAGTGTAATATCCCTTCTACTAGTTGCTGGAGCTGGAGAAAGATTTTACAGGTTAGGCCGAGTATTAGACAGCATGTCCAGGGTTGGTGATGGGAGGTCCACGTCTGCTTGGTATGACAACTGGTGTGAGGGTGGCCCTTTATGTTCGTTTTTGCAGCGAGAAATATCACCAATTCAGGCTTTCGGTTGGATGCTAAAGTGAGTGACGTGTGGGCTCACGGGGTTTGGAGATGGCCGCAGGCCTGGAGGGATACTTATCCGGTTCTTATTCATGCTTCTAATATGACCGTTAACAACTCTGTTGCTGATCGTTTTCTATGGAAGGATGGGAATGACATGCCAGATCATTCATCAGCTTTAGTTTGGCATTCGATCCGGTCGAGGGAGCCTGAAATTCAGTGGGTTAACATTGTCTGGTTTGCTCAATGTATTCCTAAACATGCATTCTTCTTGTGGTTGATTATGAGGCACAAGCTTTTGACTCATGATAAAATCATTCAGTGGGGTTTTGACAGGAGTAAAAACATGAATATAATGTGCTGCTTATTGTGTTATGTGAAGTATGATTCTCATCAGCACCTTTTCTTTGAATGTCCGTTCCCGATGCAAGTTTGGGACAGCGTTCGTGGAAAGGCATGTCTAATGTGGATCCGAAGCTATCGTCTATTATGGAGTGGATGTGTTTGCGTTCTAGATCGAAGTCAGCAAACTGTTTGATTAGTAAGTTGGTGGTTGCGGCTTCTGCGTATGTTATATGGCAGGAGAGGAATGATCGTTTATTCAAGAATCATGCTAGGCCGCCGGATGCTATTTGCAAAACAATTTTACAAACTGTTCGTTACAAGTTGCTGGGGGTGAAGTTTAAGGATACGGCGAATGTGAGAAGTCTTCTTGCTGACTGGGATATCCAGAGTGGTGATGACAGAGACAATGGTGGCTGAGTAGTTTTTGTGTGTGTCCTATTTGTCTAGATTTTTGTCTAGTTGTTGGTGTTTGTTTTTTCTTGTGTTGGTTTTGGTTTACTTTCATGGGGCATGTCTCATGATTGAACTTGTGTGGATTCCTCCTCACTACTTGTTTTAATTTGGTTGTTGATATATAGAATCACCGGGGTAACCCTTTACCCAAAAAATGAGTTAGCGCAACAACTTACTGTCTTGTTTTCTTCGCTGCTTCTTTTTCTTAAGATTAAACGAAAGCGGTTGCTAATGCTTGTAGCTTGCTTTTGTCCTTAGTCAAATTTGGACTGAAGTTGTTCTTATTGCCGTATCTTTTTTAACCGAATACCTTCCTCTGTCATCTCTGGTCTATCTCTATTTGAGAGAAGATTTTCTACCACGCCTGACTATGAAGAGCTTCGAGTCTATCGGGAGAGGATGTGGTGGTAATCCCCTCAGCTTCGTCTAGAGCCTAAAAGCCACTATAGCGACCCCACCCCCAACTCTAGCTGGGAAGCACCCTCCATCCACTTCCCCTTTTCCGTGTGCCTAAAAGCCCGGTTTATGAGCGAATTTCCAATTCCCTTACCCAATCTCATGAGAAGAAAGCCCAGCCCTTAAAATGTCCCCAGACAGCCAGCCCTCACCAGGCATTGCTAAATGCTCCGCCACGAAGCAAGCTCTCCCCAGATGCGGAAGTGGGGAAGCCGGTAGTGGCTAAAGAAGTCGGAGGAAGAAAGTAGTTGGGCAACTGTATACAGTTAAAGAACATCCACCTTTCTCATTCCTTGTGTACTTTTTCTTGCTTCATCCATACTTTTTTACTTTTTATGAAGTGTGTGGCAAACGGCGCCCTCTACTTCTACTTCTAACTAAAGGCGAAGAGCCGGCATTGCAAGCAAATAGAGAGCCTCCGCTCGTTTGATCGGTTGCGAGCCGGAAAGCGTACCGGCAGTTTTAATCGCGAAAGGGCCGCTTGCTTAACTTCATTTTTCTATATTCTAAAAGAATTATATATATATATATATATATAATAAATAGAATTCTATATCTATCTATAAAAAAGATATATAGAATCTTTTTCTTTTTCCAATTGTTCATTCCTGGGGAGAGGGAGAAGCACATAGAGCAAAGGCCTCCTCTTTCTGTTCGCTCTTCCATAAGTGAGCGAATTGCATGTAGAGATCCGTAGGGGCCTATAGTTTAATTGGTTGAAACGTACCGCTCATAACAGTGGCGGAAATAACTTAATTGGTAAAGAATAGCCTTGCTAAGGCTGAGGTTGAGGGTTCAAGTCCCTCCTTCCGCACCCGGCTTCATCATTTAGTGGTAATGAGTGTGCGCCCCTTTAGAGATAGGGGTGAGCAGCAAGCAGCCCCTTGTATAGGGTTCCAAACCAATCTTCCTAATAAGAAGAAAGGGGCAAGCCAAAACCTAGTCCTAACAAGTTGGCGCGCTAGCCTTTTCCCTTACTAGTAAGGGGCTGCTAGTTATAGCGCGCATTGTACTAGTGAATAGGAAAAGCGAATTGAGATTACTAAATGGATGGAGGTTGAGGATAGAACATGTTCGGTCCCTCGCCCTTATCTCCTTCGCTGGAGACTGCAAATGACGGGAATCCTATACATAAAGAAGAGGTATAAGCATCGCCTCTCGATCCAATCCATCTCCCCTGGCCTCCCCAAAACACTCTTGATACGAAAGAGACCTCCAGCCATAGAGAAGATATCTAAAGTCTGGGTCCCCTTGATCACCCTCCCTTGAACCTGAACTGGTCGAGAGAGATAAACCCGCACCACATTTTATAACCTTCGAACTGAAAGCCCCAACTAGAGATGGAATTCCAGAACCTAAACCACTCCGTTGAGAGCTCCTTGCCTCATTCAAGGGAAGGTCCACCAATGATTGCCATTCTCCCCCTATCTGTCTCTTGATCCCTCATTCCACTAATCCGTTGTTACTTTACTGATTCATTCAAGGCATAGACTCCCTCTTTGAATTAGCGCAGGAACGATGAAAGCCGCTTAAGACTCGAAGGGCTAGGCCCCCGGGAGGGCTTTCAGGGACTGGGTAGGATGGATTATAGAGCTAGGGGCTAAGGTTTGTCCATTGGGATTGGGCATGCATGACTGGGCCAGCATTGATGAAAAATGACAAAAGAAAAGCTTCTCCTATCGCATCATTAACCGGTGTAGGAATAAAGAACATGTCCAGGATTCGAGTCAAATCGACCTTCCCTCTCATCTCAGGGTGAGGCAAGGAATTCAAGCAAATGTTCGTTCTTCAATCTCTCGGTTGCTCAAGAAGTTGAACTAGCTGCTCCTCCGACCCAGAGTGGATTCTAGTGGAAGGGCAGAGCAAAGCCTTGCAGTAGGAAGGTGTTCGTTGCTGGGACGGGTTGAAACTGAACTGCAGGGAGGAGGAATTCAATAGACCTCTCTTCCTGGGGATTCATCACTGGCTAGGGCTTTCGAATCAAAGCATGGGCATCTGCAACTAAGAGGGAGTAGTAGATCATCGATGGAAGAGCCGTGTTAGTAAACTTCTATTGGGACTTCTATGGATTATGGATTCGACTAGAGGGACTCCTAGCAACAAACTAGTATAAAGGGCCCCAGACGCAGGAGCCGCCAGCCGGATCGACCAATAAATGATAGGCCAGAGGGATGGGCTCATTCGACTAATCAGTGATCCCTGGGCCTACCTAACACAGATGTCCCTGAAATAGGGGATTGGTTGATCGGAAAGCTCGGGCAGGAGTAGGACATTCCATACAATTCCGATTCGCTAGCCTCTCAAATCCCATTTTTTCATCGGGGTGAATTCTAAGGTTCCTTATTCCGGTTGTAAAGCAGAAGAAAAGGGAGAAGGGGTACAGCCCCACCAGCAGCCCACGTTTCCGACCCGAAAGGAATTGCAAATGAAAGAAGAATCTGTGTGCACTATCCATGGAGTGGAGTGACTATTCTGAATCTCCTCTTCTCTATCTCCCCCTTTTTTGCCTTCGGCTATTACCGGCCCAACATTGGATTTGTTTGAAAACAATACAACCAAGGTGGCGTTCATTCAATCAATGCTTTTATGCCCTAGCACTAATGACTCTCTTTGGAAAGAAAGGAATGCAGGGAACAAGTCTTTCCTTTCCACTGGTTCTTGAAAGCACTCAATCCATGTTTCTCCCATATTGATTCTCCATCTCGCATCGGTTCTGCATCAGATAATGAGCCCATGCGTAAACTTTCTCTTTTATTGTATTGGCGCCCGATAGGTAGGCTATTAGATTGAGTAGAAAGCCTACCATAAAGGTTCCGATTCGAGTGAGAACCCAAACGGGGGAGGCGAGAACATCTTGATCGAAAGCTCCACTGTTCTGAATAGTGAGAAAGACTTTTTCAAATTTGATCAAATCGATTGATCATTTTTGAATATCTTAGGTGGGCCAACCGACCGAGTTGGGCTGGGCGTCCATGTCACAAAACCTTTCTCTAGCCAGGAATCCTATTATTGATCGAATCGAGGCGGATCCAATTCATTGGCAAATGAAAAATCTGCCATTTTCACACTCAGAAAAACCAAGAAAAGAGGAAGAGTCACTAAGACAAGAGCTAAGTAAGCAAGCAAGAAGGAGAGGTATACCTGAGTTTCTAATCGATTGAAGTTTAGTGTAGGTCTTTCTTTTTATTTAGGGTTTTCAGTTTGCCTTCGTTTGTCTCTGTTTACGTTGCATGTTTTCTGTCGATGATAGTATTATGAATTCTAAGCCTGTTAACTCACAAGATCTGTGGGGGAAACCTCCGAATCTTCTAAAGGGGCTTGGTAAGAAGGTTAATGGCAGTGATGGTAACCCTATGCTGCCTCGGCGTGGTGTTACTAAGAACTCTAGGAACGATCCAAAGCTAATTAACATTATCGATGAACTAAATAAGGTTACAGTGCCTATTCAATTGGAGAATGATTTTTTGGCAGATAGCACGACTTCAGTTGGTACAGAAAACTCCTTGGAGGACCAGTTCAGGTATAAGGGTAGCTCGAGTATGCCAGATGTCTTTCACGACGATGTGTTTAAGGAGACTAAGCAAGCTGATAATGTGAACGACCTGGAAGTGAACCTTGAGTTGAACCTGGACACGGCTGCTCCGGATCAGGTTATGGCTGATGATGTGGTGAAACCAATGTCTTATGCAGATTCGGTGGTCAATCCCAAAGCCAGGAGAGTGAACTTCCGAACCCTTGTTAGTGATATCTGTCAGGAGGGTTGTGATATTGTGCTCCCCATGGAATCTGTTCGAGTTGTTCAACATAAACTAGCAAATACCCTGTATGTTTGGACCTTCGTCAGAAACTTGATGTTGTCCAACAAGATATTGATCGGAGGCCGTTTTGTGAGGAGTTAAGAGTTGAGGAAGCAAATCTTACCCGTGATTTCCAAGAGGCATGTTTGGATGAAGAACGGTTCTTAAAACAAAAATCAAAGGTTGACTGGCTGAGAGCAGGTGATTCAAATACTGCTTTTTTCCATGCGTCTCTAAAAAGTAGAAACCATAGAAGCCGTGTTGATGTGATTATTGATGCTAATGGGGTTTCGTACGATAGCGAGAATGTTCCTAAAGCTTTTGTTCAACATTATGAGAATTTTCTTGGTTGTGTTGGGGATATTTCTCTTTCGCCTTCTCCTAAGGTGTTTTCGAATGTTCTTAATTCTGACATAGCTGGTAACATGACTCGGCTGGTGACGGCTGATGAGGTTAAAAAAGCCATGTTTGTGATTGGAAGTGATAAAGCGCCAGGGCCTGATGGTTATTCTTCTGTGTTTTTCAAGAGTGCCTGGCCTATCATTGGTCAGGATGTTTCGAATGCTATTATTGACTTTTTAATACAGGTAAGTTACTTCGGGAGCTAAACCATACACTCATAGTTCTTGTGCCGAAGAAGTCTACCCCCTCTGTTGTTACGGATTATCGGCCCATTGCGTGCTGTAATGTTGTCTATAAATGTATCAGTAAAATTATTGCTGATCGTATAAAGGGTGCTCTGAATGAGATCGTTAGTATTAACCAGTCTGCATTTGTTCCGGGAAGGAAGATATCGGACAATATTCTTCTCACCCAAGAGCTTATGCACAATTATCATAGAGAGTTTGGCCCCCCTCGATGCGCTTTCAAAGTTGATATTCAGAAAGCATACGATACGGTTGATTGGAGGTTCCTAAAAGCTGTTTTTCTTGGGTTTGGTTTCAATAAGACTTTGGTGGAATGGATTATGGTTTGTGTGTCTACCACATCATATTCTGTTTATCTTAATGGTAATATTCATGGGTATTTTATGGGCGGCCGGGGCTTAAGACAAGGTGACCCGATTTCTCCGTATTTATTTACTCTTGTTATGGAGGTTTTGACTTGTATCTTGCAGCACTCTGTGAGAATTGATTCTTCTTTTAGATTTCATAACAGATGTGAAAAACAGAAAATTGTTAACCTTTGCTTTGCGGATGATCTTTTTATGTTTGCAAGGGGGGGATGTTGCTTCAGCTTCGTGGATTATGGCGTCTCTCACAAAATTCACTAGAATGTCGGGGTTGGTGCCTAGTACCCAGAAAAGTACTGTGTTTTTTGTCATGTGCCGAGTCACTTTAAAACGGCTATTCTAAACATTATGCCTTTTGTGGAGGGAACTTTGCCTGTGAGGTATTTGGGGGTGCCGCTAGTCTCTTCTAGACTCTTATATAAGGATTGCAATATCCTGGTAGAAAGATTGGTGCACCGCATAAAAAATTGGAGGAATAAGTTGCTCTCTTTTGCGGGTAGAGTTTAACTAATCGTGTCTGTTTTATCTTCTTTACACATTTATTGGTCTTCAGTGTTTATCTTGCCTGTGAAAGTGATTAATGAGCTAAGGTCTCGTGGAGAGCCGTTTGTGTTCCAAAGTAAGAAGGGGGCCTGGGTATTCGGCGTATTGGGGATGTAAATAAAGCTCTGATGGCTGCCCATTATTGGAGCATTGCTTCAAAACGTGAGTCTCTGTGGGTCCGTTGGATATATCATCATAGGCTTCGAGGCAGAAACATTTGGGATTGTAAATTGGTTGCGAGTTGTTGTTGGAGCTGGAGAAAGCTTCTTCAGCTTCGGCCTTTAGTTCGTCATCATGTCTGGACGCAACTTGGAGATGGTACAAACACCTTGGCTTGGCACGATTATTGGTGTGAAGTAGGGCCCCCATCTTCGCATCTTTCTCCTCGAGTTATAACTAATGCAGGTTTTTCTTTGAATGCTTCGGTTCGGGATATTGTTACTGATGGCTCATGGGCTTGGCCGATGGCATGGAGGGATTTATTCCCGGTCCTGAATCAGATTCAACAAGTGTCGCTTGACCCGAACAAGAATGATCGGCTGTTATGGAAGGATGTGAATGACCTGGATGACTTCTCGTCTTCAGGTGTGTGGGATTCGGTTCGAGCGAGGGAACCGGAGGTCGAGTGGATGGGCCTTGTTTGGTTTTCTCATTGCATTCCTCATGTGGCTGATTTTCAAGCGAAAACTTTTAACTCAAGACAAAATTTTAAATTGGGATTTTGCGCGAAGGAGGAATATGAATATGATTTGCTGTTTATTATGTTACGCGAATGTGGACTCGCATACTCATCTATTCTTTGAATGTAAGTTCTCATCCGATGTTTGGAACTTGGTTAGAGATAAGGTGGATATGGGTGGTGTGGATCCTAAATGGAATGTTATTGGGAGAAAGATAATGGGGAGGCTCTGGGCGATCTTGGAGATTTCGTGAAACCCTACACGATTCAATCAACTCTTGGTCTCGATCGATCTTGGTTAGTGTCTAAGGATTCCATATTCGTTTTCTTTAGGTTCTAATCATCTGAAATCAGATTAAGGTTCGTGCTCTAGGGTTTTTTTTCTTATTTGTTTCTGATTGTTCTTGGGGTGCCGGCGGCTTAGGGTTAAGTTTTGTGGTGGCTACGGCTGTTCAATTACTTTCGTTGCTGATTATTGGTCACTAAATACCATTTTAATCGTGGTTTTTGCTGATTATTGGGGTTACATCAGTTTGCTTAGGGTTTATTTTTGCGGCGGCTGGTACAACTTTCTTTCGGATTATTGCTTCGAATTAGGGTTGTCACGGCTGCTAGGGTTTTGCTGAACGATCCTCATCTTGACGGCTACTAGGGTTTTCAGCCGTCATATTTGTTTCAATTGACGGCTGCTAGGGTTTGTCAATATGGGAATGGATGAATCTAACAATTCTGGTGGAAACCAACAGGATACTCGTGGAAAGCCGAGATTATCGTTTGATCAAATAGCTGCGCGGTTTCTTGATGTTGATGGGAACACTTTGCAGCCAAAGCGTGGTGTAACGATTGGAACACAAAATGACCCTAAGTCTTTAAACATCATCGATGATCTAACAAGGGTCACAGTTCCGGTTCGCTTGGAAAAACGGGATGTCGGAAAGTCAGACAACTTTTGGGACTACCCTAGCAAGTATACACCAAAATCAGATTTATTTGGTGCATCCTTCTCGGCTGAAAACAGGGCTGCTCAAGGTAATTCGGGGCCTGCCGATCCTGTTTCTTTTGCTCACATTGTTAAGAATACAAAGGAGAAGGTTAAAGTGAATTTTCGGGCGATGGAGTCTGCCGAGAAAGTTGACGGTGCTGATGTTGTTATTCCTTTGTCATCGGTTCAACAAGTTACTGATAGGTATGCTAACACGTTGTTTGGATATTTTCTGGGTAAACGGTTGGCATTTCCTGTGGTTGATTACTTTGCTAAGAACAACTGGGCTAAATATGGGCTTTCCCGACTCATGATGAATGCAAACGGGTTATTTTTCTTTAAGTTTACTTCTAAGGAAGGGATGAATCAAATGCTAGAGGATGGGCCTTGGCTAATCAGAAGTGTTCCCATAATTTTGAAGGAGTGGTCGCCCTCTATCAAGATGGAAAAAGAGGACATTAAAGAGGTTCCAGTTTGGGTCAAGATGCATGATGTGCCATTAGAGGCATTTACTGAGGATGGGCTTAGCTTGGTTGCCTCTATGATTGGAATACCTAAGATGTTGGATACGTATACTGCCGCGATGTGTGCTGAATCTTGGGGAAGGAGTAGCTATGCTAGAGCGCTCATTGAAGTGCAAGCGGGGGCTGAGTTAAAAAAGAGTGTTACAGTTGCTATCCCATCGATGGATGGTAGTGGGTATTCAAAGGTGGAGGTCAAGATTGAATATGATTGGGAGCCTCTTAGGTGCTCCTCTTGTTGTGTGTTTGGTCATGATGACAGCTCGTGCCCGAAGAACCCTCAGGTTTCTTCTAGTGGAGTTGCTGAAAAGAACAATGATGAATTTCAGGTTGTTGGGGCCAAGAAGAAGAAAGTGAACAACCAAGGCATTCATATGAAAAATCAGAAGCCTAAGGTAGTCTACAGGCCAGTCGTCAACCCTAAACCAAAATCGTCCTCAAAGAGTCCGATGCAGAATCAGGTTTCAACGTCTAACCCGTTTGACATTCTGAAGGATGATACTGGTAATCAGGGAGGTACTACTGTGGGTCGAGTGGAGAAGAAACAGTCGAATGACAGGCAGGTGTCGGATGAGGAGGAGGTTGAAGAAGTCTACAATGAAACTAGTGCATTTATGACATCAGGTACTCATCCTTTCTCGTCGAAAGCAGGGGCAAGCACCTCTTCTACCAAGATCTCTAATGGATAGGCTATCTGCTTTTCGTCTGAAGGGGCTGCGATTTTGTGGCTACTTTATCTTTGATGATGGCGGTTGAGAATTTTGTTTTATGTTTTGCATTGTTTGTCTACTAGATGTCGTGTCATGATGTATAGTAGACTAGGTTATGGGGTATTATAGGTCTTTGGATTCTGTTTTTGATTTACATATATGGGGCAAGTCCTGTATATGAACTAGTGTGGAACACATCCTCACTACTTGTACTTATTTGCGGTTGCATTTTAATAGAATCACCGGGGTAACCCTTTACCCAAAAAAAAAATGGAATGTTATTGTGGATTGGTTAAAAGGTCGAGCGCAATCAAAGTTGGCAACTGATTATGTGTCAAGACTTCTTGTGGCGGCTACTTCCTATTTCATTTGGCAGGAACGGAATGCTAGGCTCTTCAAGAATCAGACGAGACCACCAGATACTATTGCTACTACAGTGCTGAATACGGTTAGATATAAGCTGATGGGAATGAAGTTTAAGAATACTGATAATGTCAGGAGGCTTTTGAGCAAATGGGAGATCCGTGGAAGTTATGTGGAAGACGATGGAGGCTGAGTCTTAGAGCGTCTGTTGATTTGTTATAGTCTAGATCTTTGTCTAGTTGTTTATTGCTTATTTGAGCTTGTTGCTTTGGTTTGCGATTGTCTACAAACTTGGGGGTTTGTTCCAAGTTTGAACTAGTGTGGATATCTCCTCACTACTTGTTTTGTTTGATTGTGAATATATAGAATCACCGGGGTAACCCTTTACCAAAAAAAAAAAAGCAAGAAGGAGAGGCTAGAAAAGGCAGGGGCTCTCCATCTCTAGGAAGATTGTGTCCAGGATCTGGTAATCTAAAGCCTTGCTTCTTCTGTTCGGCTTGTGTTAGCCTGTGCTTTATTACAAGTAGTCATTCCCCAGTTCCTTTAGTCTTTTCAACGGTACTTGAATCTTAAGTAGCGGTCTTGTCTCGCCCCCCGGTATTGTGACCGGTTCCATGTTTTCCCCGAATTTCATTAGTTCCAGGCTCAAGTGCCTGTTCATCCATCTTCATTCCAAAGGCGAGCATATCCATTGAGTGACTGTAACTGCTATCGTTTACAGTCAATAGTTCTTAACCAACCCTTTTTAGAGCTTTATAAAGCTTTAAGAGAGAATATGGAGTAAGGGGGACCTTCGCTTCATTATAAATTGGACCCGGAACTTCTTTCTTCTCCTGTGGAGCCCTGATAAAGTAACCGGCGGCAGGTTAATACAGTTCTCCTGCTTGCGGGTTTTTTCCTACGCTGATTCAGTAGCCTTCTTCTTTCTAAAAATAAAAAAAAGAGAAGAAAGGTCTGGTTACGGGAACCAACGGTGACGAAGGTTACCTACTTTCGGTGGACGTGGAGCCAACGAGTTCAGTCGAACAGCGTAACGAGTCTAAGGTTACAGAAGTGTTTGCCAACTTTGATTGGCAAAGCATTGTAAGAAAATAGAGCAGAGAGCTTACCCTTTCTTTCTATTAGAGTCGTGAGCTTGTTGTAATCGGTCTTAAAGGGAGAACCTTTCTGCTTACCTCGCGTCCTTGCGCGGCTCGGCTCGTTCTTCAAGCCATGCTTCCCCCATCCCCCTCTCCCCATTTGCAGTCCAAAACAGGCCGTATGGAGTATAGCCAAGTGGTAAGGCATCAGTTTTTGGTACCAGCATGCAAAGGTTCGAATCCTTTTACTCCAGATTATGAACACCCGATCGGATCTGTAAAAAATGAGCTGACGACTAAAGGGGAAGCGGCTGACTGCAGTCCCTGAGCCCAGCTTGTAGCAAGCCAAAAGTTTGACTTGAGCCTAGTTTGCTAAGAGAAGAGAGAGAAGGAAAAGATAGACGGCATAAAGCAATCCTTCCAACCACGAAGTTGAACACAACATTGACTTCGGCCAGTTTCTTTCATCAATCTCCTGGCCCTTGCTTAACTCCTTGTTCCGTAAACCGGTTGCTGGTTGATCTGATCGGACCCCGGACACGCGAGAGCCCAGCCCGAGAGGAATGCATGGTTCCCCGGTGCTTCATGGGGCGGACGTTCGCACTCCCCCTCCCTCTAATCTAAGCCCACAGCTCGCCCCAAACCCTACCAGCTTTCCAGGCCATTTTTTTGGGTAAAGGGTTACCCCGGTTAATTTTATATCACACCAAAAGAAAAACAAGTGAGAAGTAAACACACTTCTCAGTTCTCCTGAAAGACATGCCTAACAGGAGTTAAACACAGAAACAAAAACAACTAAACGACAACCAAAACACCCATAACAAAGACTAGCCAATACAAGGCACATACGAGATAAAGAAAACAACCAAACATCAACCACAATCGTCATCCACAATCATCAATCCCCGAGGGAGCATCCATTGCTGTAAAACTTGTGCCGTGTGATACGTCCTCTTGAACCGCATCGAATGAAGCTTCAGTCTAACAGTACCAAGAATCACCTCCACCAGCTGGTATTTGGTCCTTTTTTTGTTCGAGAAGAGTCTTCTATTTCTCTCATTCCAAACGAAATATGCTAAAGCACTTACCACCATCTTAGCGATAATATGACTAGCCGATGTTGAAGTCGAAATCCCCACTAAGAAATCCATGATTTCATTCCAAATGTTCCTGACCGAATCCATAACAACGAAAGCTTTAACCCCATTCCACACTTGAGCCGAATAGTCACACTCAAAAAACAAGTGACCGTGGGAGTCTGGACCAGAAGTACACAACGAGCAACACATCAGACTATAGTTCATATTACCTGAAGATTGCCAGCTACTCATGATGTCCTGAGTTTTCAATTTCCTATTGACTATCAACCACATTATGAAAGAGTGCTTAGGAATAGCTTGCGAGAACCACACTACACTCCCCCATGGAACCTCGGCATCTTGCACCCGAATGTCTTCCCAAACTGTTGATGTATTGAAATCCATTTGAGTTCCTTGCCTCAACTTCCAAACTACCATATCTTTACGTGTAGGGTGAAGATTGAAATCATGAACAGTACGAAGCACCGGAAAGCGATTGAACCAATCGGACGGCCATCTCCACATCACATTCACACAAACGTCCGCTAATTTAGAATTAAGATTAAAACCCGCATTTGCTATCAAATGAGGGGTAACGATAGAGATAATCGGACACACCTCATGCCACTTATCAAACCAAATTTTCGTATCCGTACCATCTCCAACTAAAGTCCATATATACTCGCGGACGATTTTAGCTCACCTCCAACCGGAAAGCTTTTGCGATGATGTTTTCTGAGAA
The DNA here is from genome assembly GCA_030545235.1 of Helianthus tuberosus. NCBI lineage: Eukaryota > Viridiplantae > Streptophyta > Magnoliopsida > Asterales > Asteraceae > Helianthus > Helianthus tuberosus. The sequence continues at coordinate 103,844,829 of CM060412.1, read as the reverse complement.
TACATCCTTCAAAAATGGGATTTGGTTGGATGGAGTGTCGCAGAAGAATATCATTTTATAAAAGGGCGCTACAACTAGCAGCCACTTTCTTATTAGTAAGATAGGTTGCTTGAGCCAATCCTTAAATCGTGGGAGGAAAAGGCAGAAAAGTGAGCCCACCCCAGGCAAATACACTTCTCGTTATCTTGTTCCTGGTCAAGCTCCTGTACCCGCTCCTTACTCGCATCATCCCCAATTAAAGTAACGTAAGGAGGGGTCACTATCAATTGAATAAGCGTCTCAAAGAGAATGAGGTCTAGCGCCCCATCGAGATAGAGCAATAGAACAAGGTGGGAATAAGATCTAAGGTAGGACAACCAAGGGCAATTCAATGGCTTTATGGGAGAATCCTAAGACTTTATGCGTAGGCACGCCCAGCGGTATCCAATCAATGTAGTCGGCGGAACAAAGGAAAGAGGAATGGGAGACGTTTTAGAGGAAGATCTATGTACCGAGAGGGAAATGGAGCTCGAATCCATAGCATTCTCCACGCACCCACCATTCGTTAGCAGTGACCTTACCACGCTTACCACCAGCCATTTCACTCGAATCTGTAGTAAGCAGTATCCTTCGCAAGTAGAGGAGAAATCCTCTTCTTTTCTTTATCTTTCTTGGAATCAAAAACCTTAAGAACCATAGGTGCCACCAACCGAGGCGGATATTGGAAATATAACGATTGGAGTGGAGTGACCGTACCCGAGATAGATCTGAACCACCAGTTGCGGAGAATAGGAGCAACAAGGAATCATGGGAATAACGAGAGGATACGTATGGAACATGGCTGACCAAGCTCCTTTTTCTAATGATTGAAAAAAGAAAGAGGTCGGTGTTCTTCCCAACTGCTCCAATAAACATGCCTACACCCCATCCCGTCTGGAGAATGATATGATTGACTGAGAGTACTTACGAAACCCGGCACTGAACTAAGTGTTTGATCTGCGGCATCTTGAACTGTTCGCATCGCTCTCTTCGGTTCAAGCGAAGGCTATAATTACAGTTCAGATCGACTTCCTAGTGTACGGAATACGGAATGGATTCCAAAACCCCTCTGTTTTAGCTTAGGCTAACGGCACCGATTCCTAGTGCTATAACAGAAACTGCCCTTAACACGCAATTCAAAGCCCTCACAACACTCGATACCTGCTCCCGCTCATTGATTAGGGTCAGCCACTCAAGTCCCTTGTCACTCGTCCCTCTTTTACGTTTACGAAAATACCGGGCTTAATGCTTTTTTCGGAAACTAAACTAAAGTAGCTCGTCAACCTAAAAACAGAGGACTTCCCTTACTACGAAAGGTGTCCTGTGGATGCCGTACTGATATATCTCCTATTTGTTCTGGATCCAGCTGAAAAAGCCCTTTGCTTTATATTAGTGCGTTAGCGCCCCTACAATTGAAAAGACATTCTAGCACTCCTTTTATAATATAAGGAATTGCATGGCTTCGGTTGGTCACTTGCGGGAAATCGGAGGCATTAGCAGTTCAACCTATAGGGACATCGCCAAGCGGAAGAGTCGGGTTCAACAACAACCCGTGAAGACGAAGGTCTGCAATAAGACTTTGTAACTCTAAATTGATTAAAAGAAGAAATTAGCGTATAAAATCTTGCTTACTATCTCCTAGGAGAAGTGCGAAAGGATTGCAGGCTAGATTCAAGGTATGCGAGTTTCTTGATTCCACTCCGCTTTCAAGCAAGATTGGGTTAGTGTTCCGTGTGAGTAATAGTTGGATCTAGTGGGCGTACTTTTTGACTTTACTTGCTCTTTATTCTCTAATTAAATTGATAGTTAGATGAATAGATCACTCCTAAAAGCAACTGCTCTCTTATTATACGATACCCCCGCCATGGATGATACGATTCCAAGAGACAAAAGCATATTCGATTAGCTACTTAGGAGGAACCACACGGAGGCGATCTCGAACATAAAAAATAGATCAAATTTTCATTTTAAAAAGACAGAAGACCATCCTAAGAGAGATGAAGAACTCACCCCCTTCTCCTATCAATATTGTTTACACGAGCTTTAGTAAGCCTATCCTGCTAACATCCTATCGCCTGCCTGACCTGCTTTCTGGCTAGCTTCTGTATGGCAAGCGCTACCGTAAACTAGCTAGAGCTACATCTTGCTAACGTCGTCTGAATTGCCTTGCAAGCGCTACATCTATATGGCAAGCCTACGTCGCCTTCGTCTCCCATTGTAGTCGCCTTCTTCATATGGCAAGCGCTACCCGTCGCTTGCACTACATTGTCTAACGATAACCTTGCCTGACCGCTTCCGCTCTGACTGAGCTAACCGTCGCACCTGACTTCTATATCCCATTATCCATAGATCTCCTTCCTTTTCGTTGCCGGTCTAAGCAGAAGGTTGCTAAGTCAGATGTCTGGTGAACACATTCGTAATGAGTATGGGTCTAGTAGGTGTACTAGGAAGGAAGCGAGGTACTGAGTTTAGCGTCGACAAGTGGATCTTTATTCTCAATGATATGGGAGACTGGGAGACAGTCAAAGCATCAGTCTCAGCATCAATAGAAGAAAAGGACTGACCGACCACCGTTCAAGAGAGATCCCGAAGGCTCAAACTTTTGCTAGCTTTGAAACATGGGCCGAAGGAAAGAGGAAGACCAAACAAAGTTGCGGTTAAAGCAAAGAAAAATATGCTAAAAAAGATTCACTTTAGCTTCTAGCTCGCTTAGTGTAGGTTGCTTGCAATCCTGACATCCCGAGTAACAGTTTGGGGGATTGATTACGTGGCTGAATCTCCCGTCAAGGAGCTTTCCTACGTTCCTGTCCTTGATGTCTCTCTCATTCCGAGGTGAGGGTGAAGTTGCTTGCAAGACTTTCGATAGCTGGCTCGGCCGATCGGAATCACCGATCTAGATACTAAATAGAAGGGTCGTTCACTCCCTATTCTTTAGAGGTTGCTTGCGAAGGTAGCATTAGCTAGGCAATCAAGGCAGGTCATATAGAGTCAGTCCTAGGGTGAAGATCATCGGATGGAAAAATGGATTGAGCTGGCTAATCACTTGATGACCCGGTGGAGAATGGGAACAGAGAGTCGCTCCCATAAACGAATGAATGGGATTCTGGTCCTGATCGAACCAGAGATTCTGACAACCAGGGCAATCAGCAGAAAGAGATGGGTCGAATACTGGAATCTGCCCAAAAGTCCTGACTTTTTTGAGGCAGGGCTTCGATCTGTATCTCTCTAACTCCTCAAATTTTTGGCTTGCTTATAAAAAAGTCGTATTCCATTCCAATTCTAGCTTCTCTCCCACTACTCCACCCCATTTATTCTTATTATTTAACTATTTTTGTTTGAAAAATGGACAGCTTATGCTTCTAATAGATTCCTAGCTAGTTATGAAAGTACCTAACAAGTAAGTAGGGAAAAGGGCACTCGAGGCTATATCCTATTCTCTTACGAGATTTGGAGGACAAAGAATAGCACGCTTCTCTTGCCTCTAGGAAGAATAGAAGGAACTTATTCTCTTATACAATCAGCTGTGCACAAAGATGTTCCTACAACTATTGAGAGGGAGATACTACGCTTAAGCGAGACCTTACCTCTTATTGACTTGAACAAACCCTTCCCAGTGAATGTAATATGTTTAGTAAGCTTCTTGTTTTCACGGAACCATTCTCTCATTTCCTCTATCCCTATGAGTCTCCTTTTCTTTTCTTTCTCTTATCCCCTTCTACATTTAGTAGTGACAAGTTGCCGTGGAAGAGTTTGACAACCGCTTGGCTTGGCTTGGCTTGGGGACCAAATAGCGGGTACAAGTAGAAGAGGTAGAGGTACAAAACACGTGACTCAGTGCCAGGACCAGGGGGACAAGATTCCTAAATATCTCGACACCTAAAAGAAAGAGCGCACTAAATGGGTGAAGTTGGCTTCCCGGATGGTTACTGGTACGGATTCACCTAAACATCTTCCCATTGAATCAAAGCTAAATAAACTATTGCTCAGGTGGCTGAAAAACTATACACTACTTCACAATCCGCAAGAAAATAAGTTTCCCAGTATCAATTTGTCTAAAAGGTCAATTGCCTCTCTATGGCCGAGGAGAACTCCAAGTCCATAGTCGAAGCCCAACATGACTCTTTGACCATCCTCCTCTTTAGAGTGGCTTCCTCCCGCTTCCAGTCGAGTTTTATAGATTCCGATAGAGTCACCGCTCGCTTTTGCTTTTGACAAGACGCCCTAGTCCTTTTGGTAAGCAGAAAAAACTAGATATTAAACTCCCGGTATCAGTTACAATGCTCACTATTACGGATCCCACGACGACAGCTCCCGATGAAGCAATTGTTGCTGCGGAGGTAGCTAAATTACCTATCCGCTATAAACGGAAAAAGGCATGCTGTGCCGGACTTAAATAAACTTTAGTTGAAAAAAAAATTTCTTGGTGGACCAGAAATAACTTATTGACCTTGATATAACTTTATACCGGAGTAAATGAAGACTCCTAAAATGGCACGCACGAAGAAGCCTACTCAGAGTAGGAATCCCGCACATTATAAAAAAGGAAAATGGATCTGCAACTACCTTAGACTTTCTTTAAGGAAGATTGCAAATAAGAGCTGATCCTATAATTGTAATAGTAAGATTAGGATCATGACTCATCTGTAAATTTAAGGCATATAAGGTAAATACATAGATATAGGGAAACTTGTGTATATTATACCTATAGGATCCTTTCTCTTATGAAAAGGAAAACTACGGGATAGCTATGCCGCAGTCAAAAAGACATATTTATGGATATGTACTAAGCCAGCTCTTTATACTAAGGTGTATAAAAATGGGGTTCGATATAGGGAGTCTTTGTTGTTTACTGTTTACTTTACCTTTACCCAGCTTAAAGAACTGTGCCATAAATTCATAAGAACTGCTATTTGTAGAGCCTCTATAGCTTCGAGCCCTTTAGTTCGTTATCAAGCGTATAGATGTTATGGAGGGTTTAAAAGCCATCGGTGCTGGAACTGCTACAATTGCTTTAGCTATAACTGCAGTCGGAATTGGAAATATATTCAGTTCATTGATCCATTCAGTAGCACGGAGTCCGTAATTGGATACTAAATTGTTTGGTTATGCCGTTTTAGGCTTTGCTCTCACGGAAGCCATTGCCTTGTTTGCTCTTATGATGGCCTTTCTGATCATATTCGTATTTTGAGATTTGCTACCGTCAGCAGCCTTCCTCCCAAGGCGAGCGAACTGACGTGAGGCGAGCTTCTGAGTGAGTTGAGTGAGGAAGTGAGGGCCCTGAGGAAGCAGAGGGAGCGAAAGCTGGATCGGGTTTCACTGTTGTATTGGTTAATGACCTTCAAGAAGGCAAAGAAGTCAACTTCATAACCTTTTCCATTATCAGTAGCAGCAGTGGACGAATCGAGACAATAAAAATACATGTAGGAATTTATCTACTTGCCTTTCAACCTCAGAGCATTCAGTTCAGGTACCGCAGCGGTCGACGACTTGGCTGGGGCAGATCTTCACTCACTATCCTTCTTCAAACCTTTTGGTATGTATTACCCTAACTATAGATCAGATCTAGCAGACGAGAAAGTAAATTCAGCACTGCTGCTGAGTCGTCGGACTTATCCACCAAGGGATTCATGGAATTCTGTGGATTGCGTTGGGGGAAATCTACCAAAGCTAGGCAGATAGATAGACTCCTTTGCCGCTGCTAAGGGAAAGCAAGAAAGAGACAAATTCTTGTTTTTTTAACCAGTGCCCCCTTTTGGGTATGCAGGTACTAAGAGTCCTCTCACTACCAACCAGCAGAGATCATCTGGCTAGGTCTTGCTGGTATCAACAACGAGAAAAAAACTACCAAATGGAAACAGCAACTAACTATGAGTCTTGGTGGGCCAAGACAACGTCCTAGGCGTAGGGGAGATCGGAGCAACAGGTAACGCCTAGACGACGTTTTCATTCCTGGGCTGCAGTAAGTAGATCGAGAGGTCGTTTCGCCCCTTGTCCCTGAATATCGGTAATATGTTCTCATACAATGTTGCTCCAATCTGACCTAGCTGGCGAGCGATCCCAGTTCGCGACAGAGAACAAGACAGCAAGTGAGCGTACCTTTGTTCGCTTCTTCTCCACCAAGCACGGAAGTTTAAGGATAACTGTAGGTCGGTGGCTACCTAAGGAAACTCCGATTCGATCTGCCCCCCCGGCTGAGTGGCATCTACCTCATCCCGATCACAAGGAGAGGTTCACTATGATGGGGGGGGGGGTTACTTCTTTTTTTTCCTTCTGGAAAGAATGAAATGCATATGGGACCATCCTTTTGTTGCGGCATGCTCCTCAGATTTACAGATTCATAGGGGGCCTCAGGCCCCCTACTTAGTTGACTGACTAAAAGGCTTGCGAAACTAAGTAGGGCCTTTTGAATTGAATCTTAAGTAGTCTATCAGTGGTGCAAAGCTAATTGCCCCTTTTCAGTAGGGGGCGAAAGGTTAGACCTTAGAAAGTCAGTGAACAGTGGTTCTTCTATGTAGGTATGGCGTTCCCCCTTGACTCTCCTAACGTCGAGCTAAGTGATTTCGTAACCTTTTTGTAGCGTAGTAGAATGAAGGCTACGCACCGACGCTCTCTTTTCTATTAGCCTAAGTATCTTAGCTAACTCGCTCGCCTACTATACCCTACTATACCACTTTTAGGGTAGGCTAGGCTAACTCAGCCGTTTACTTCTACTAATGTTGGGCTAAATAGTGCCTTTTCTTTTTAAAAAACAACCAATTTTCATTATTGTGAACCTATAGGTAAGGTTAGTAGCGTTGACAAAGAAGAACAACCAGTTAAAAGAAAACGTTTTTATTTCTATCTTCATTATATATATTTTTATATAGAATAATGAATAATAATGATTTAGGCCAGCTTGACAAGCCTCTTGATATGAGGTGCGAAGATCAAGATATCTTTTTTATGACTTCCATTCCACTTATCGATCCCGGCCCAGAAAAGTGACTGACAGTGCCCTATTGATGAATGAAAGAAAGGCTTTATGAGCCCTGTAAGCCCACACCTGTGTAGAGTGGATCGTTCAACACCTGCGGCACAAACCCATTTCTGACCTATTGATCCTAGTATCATAGGCGACCGAACGGCCGCCCCCTAATTACTAGACCGACCTTCTATAATAATTCCATGAACACCTAGCGAAGATATGGCAAACAAATAAAGTAGCCCTATATTCGGATCTGACAATACCATACCATAATCAAAAGGTACAACGGCCCGAGCGACCAGACTTAACATAAATGTAGCCACTGGAGACATTCTAAAAAGGGAGAAATTTGCACTACTTGGTGAAATAGGTTCTTTTATAATCAATTTATAACCATCTGCTAGAGGTTGTAAGAATCCAAACGATCCCACTACATCAGGACCCTTTTGACGTTGCACAAAAGCCATTACTTTACGTTCAGCTAGCACTAAAAAGGCTACTCCTAGTAGAAGTGGTAGAATTATTCCAAGTATTTCAGCTGGAACTACTATGTACATTTTCGATTTTCTATTCACTCATGATTTGGCCTAGTCGACCAGATCATGATATTTCACTCATGATCTGGGCTGGTCGAGCCTAACATCACCTATAATTTGGAACTCTCTCTAGGAATGGAGAAAAGTGGTGCCCCCTTCCGTTCTTGACCTAATTTCGTGATTTCTTGGTGGTTATGGTGATTGTTTGTGTGATTAGGGTTTCTTGATTCTCTATTCATGCTTCCAAATCAGTAATATCATCAATTGATCCGTTTTTACACATTTGGGCTACGAATTTTTTCATCCTATTTGCGTTTTTCTTTGGCTGCCTTCTTTAAGTGGGATTCTTGTTCGTTCGTGGTTTGGGTTTTCTAGAGAGAGTGATTATATTCGTTATATTCTGATTGAATTAAGGATTCTTGATAGCATTAGGGTTTGAAGACTGGCGGCTGAATAACCTAGGTTCAAGTAAGGTGCTTGACGGCTGATTAGGGTTTCAATTTTAAGGTGTTGAAGGCTGGTTAACCTGAATTCATGAATTAGGGTTTCAAAATCAGATTTCAATCAAAGAGAGTTTGCAATCAGCTTATTCTTATTCTGATTCTTTCCGTTGGCTGGTAATGGATGAACAAATCGCAGATGTTCCAGACAATTCAGGCGTATTTGTAAAGAAGATCAAGAGTATTGATGGTAAACCATTTGAGCCAAGGCAATCGCTACGTATGGCGGCTAAGGGAGTGCATAAGAAGGTAACCTTTATGCTTCCATTAAATGATGTAGAACACGATTTTGGTCATTCTGATTCTCCTAACCAGCAGTACACTAAGGTTGTTGACAATCGAAAAGTTGCTTTTGTTCTTCCGTTTAATGACGTTAGCCCTCTCCCCCGTGTTCATTCGCAACACCAATCGTACGCTAATGCGGTTTCAAATGAACAAGCTGAACAGGGTGGTGCTAAAATGGATTTCAGTGCGACAAAAGTTGATAATTCAGCTTTGAACGCGACTGAATCGGCTGACCAAACTCCCAAGATTAATTTTCGAGTACTAAAGTCTGATGTCTCATTGGAGGGAGTGGATGTTGTCTTACCAATCGCCTCTGTGCATCAGGTCAACAACAGGTTAGCTAACACTCTCTATGGGTATTTCCTGGGGGATAGAATTGCATATCCGGTTGTTGAATACTTTGTGAGAACAAATTGGAAAAAATATGGTCTGCAGAAGACTATGATGAATTCGAATGGGTTTTTCTTCTTCAAGTTTGAAGATAGGAAGGGTATGAATAATGTTCTTGAAGGGGGGCCATGGCTTATTCGTAATAAACCATTGTTTCTCAACACTTGGTCCCCTACAAACACCCTTAAAAAAGAAGATATTAAAAAGGTTACGGTTTGGGTTAAATTGCATGAGGTTCCGTTAGTGGCATATACAGATGATGGGTTAAGCATACTGGCTTCTAAAATTGGTTCTCCTATGCGGTTGGATTCGTATACAAATGATATGTGTAATGAGGCTTGGGGAAGGAGCAGCTATGCTAGGGCCCTCATTGAAATATCGGCCGAACATGACTTTAAAGAGGGTCTAACCATGGCTGTTCCCGAGTTGGATGAAGGCAAGTATGTTACTGAGACTATTCGCGTGGAATATGAATGGATACCCCCAAGATGTGCCCACTGTCATGTGTTTGGACATGATTCTGAGGGATGTCCTAAATGCATTGGTTCGACGTCGAAACCTCCTACAATCAAGCCGGAAGTAGATGAGGATGGTTACACTGAAGTTAGGTCGAAAAAGAGTGCAAAGAAGAGTGGTTTTCAAGTTAATAACCTGAAACCCAAGTTCGAATATCGACCTGTGGATAGAAAGAAAAAGACAGGGAGTTCTCCCTATGTAAATGAGCAGGGTACTAATTCGTCTAAGGTTCAAACTCATAACCCGTTTAGTGCTCTTGAAGTTGGTGGGGGGAATGGGGGTTCCATACAGGGAAACAAAAAAGGGGACGTGTTCCATATGAGGAGTCTGATGAGGATGAGGTAGAGGTGGTTTATGATGAAAGCAATGACTTTATGAAATCGGACATGCATCCCACGTCTGCTAGGGTAGGGGCAAGCACCTCTCATACAAGGTTCTCCAATGGATAGAGTTTTTTTGGATCAGGCTAGGGGGTTGCTTCTTGGCGGCAACTTCATTTTTTATGATGGCGGATGAAGATTTTGTTTGTTAGTTTTGTCTTGTCTACTAGTTAGTCATTTTCATGATTGTAGTAGGCTAGGTTGATGTGGTTTATTGGTTGTTTGACATTTTTGCTTACATATATGGGGCCTGTCCTGTATATGAACTAGTGGGGAACTCATCCTCACTACTTGTACTTATTTGGTGGTTGTCTATAATAGAATCACCGGGGTAACCCTTTACCCAAAAAAGATCTGGCCTGGTCGACCCAATCATGATATTGAAGGATGGGACCTTTTCTCAAAAAAGAAAGGAGATTCTATTTCTTCTTCCAAGCCCTTCTTAGAAGATGCAGTCAGTAAGCTCTCACTTATCTTCTTCATTTACGAAAATAGATAGATAAGAAAAGATGCCAGCCTCTCTTTTCTCGCGGAACACTTACTTAATGGGGCTCTTTGAATTGGAAGACAACGACAAAAGTGAAAGAAGGAGGTCTATTTCGTTGATCGATGTCAATGGACCAAGAAATCTTTCCTTTGCTGAAAGCTCATAGGGTAAGAAGAATTGAAAGGGAGGTTTTGTCAGTGATTAAATGGAAAGGTCAGCTGGAGCGAAAACCAATCAAACTCAGAAAGATAGGTAGATCGAGCGTGCTGAGGGAAATTCGAGAGATCCGGAGACATGGCCACTACTGGCCTACGGTCCTTGCAGATTACGTAGCACATGCTAAGAGCTACGATGCCTGCCAGAGGTATGCAGGAATCCAGCACAAGCCGGCTTCCGAGTTATACCCGATTATAAAGCCTTGGCCATTTCAAGGGTGGGCCATGGATATCATCGGAAAGTTCTATCCCAGATCTTAAAGAGGTCATACTTTTCTCCTAGTATAGTAGCTACGGCCCAGCCTTCTCCACCTTCTGCCCCGTAAAACCCTTTCTCTGCCCAGAGATAAAGCACTCCCCTGGCCTCGCGGTCTTGACTATTCAAAGTTCTGTCCATTTCACCGATACGCAGGTCGTACCATCGAAGAGTGTCATACTTTGCGTGATGTCATCTAGATGAAAATCTTCTCAGTTGGAACGAAGTTAAGGCATACCTTAAAGTCGCCAATGTCACTGAAGCTACTAGGGATCTATACTAATCCAATGCCACAACATCAAGGGGGACGAGTCACCACTCAGGGACCTACACCGGTACAAACTAATCCAGGACTTTCTGCCTGCGCTAACACCATCCGAGCTTGCACTGCCTCTCGAAGAAAGATGCCTGTGAGACCCTCTCAAGTTCTTTCATTCGAAGGAGGTTCTGAGAATTCAAAAGTCCGAAGTCACTTTCTTTATCCCTAGGAATCTAAGTTCCAAAAGCAGACGAAATCACTATGGAACCGGACCTCCTAGCTGACGCTTAATTCATTACCAGGAAGAGGGAAATTTGCTTTTTTAGTAAGCCCTATTAGCTAGTAAGGGTGGGTTGAAGAGGTAAAGAAGGAAGAATGGATCCGAACGAATGCATGGGCAGGTGAAATGAGCCCTTTTTTTAATCCCCTCGTCACCTACTAGTGAGCCAGGGACGCCTCTCGTTCCTCTTCCCCCATTTGACAACCTTATCTCATTCGGATGATTCTCTGAAACCCCCTTAACTAAAAGATAGAAAGGCGAAGGGAGGTTCGGAAAAGCCTAGCAGACGGGACTATCAACCGCTTTCTATTAAGACCTCGGCACCATCCTTACCCCCCTACGAAAGATTTATCCCTCTTTATAAGAGGAAAGCTCCCCGGTTCCACATCTTAAAGAAGTGCATGACCAGATTGGAAGCACGGAGGTTCATTCGCAATGGGACAACTCACCCAGCCATGATGCATGACAGAAGAGATCGAGCACAAAATGGAGTTTCCCTCTTCGGTGAGGCTCATGTCCGGAAAGAATCTTTTTCAAGACTTTATCTCCTATGTTGACCTTTCTCTATATTACCTTAGTTTGGAATTCACTTGAAAGCCCCTTTTCTGGTAGACCTGGGCATGTTCCATGGTGCGAAGTCTCTTCTCATTAGACCTGGGCATGTTCCATGGCGCAAAGTCTATTGGTATGCGTGAGTTTCACGATTGTATCCATCAAGCTGAATTGTTCGATATTCATGCTCATGGGCTGCAATACACTTGGAGTCAAAAGCCAAAGAGTGGAGTGGGTCTTCTCAAAAAGATTGATAGAATTATGGGTAATGTTTCGTTCATTGATCAATTTCCTGATGCATTCGCTATGTTTCACCCGTTTCGGGTATCAGATCATACTCCGTGTATTCTTAGAATGATGGGCTCCAATGGGAATAGGCCAAGGCCTTTTAAATTCCCGAATTTTATTGTGTCAAAACCAGAATTTCAGGAGTCTGTGAAACGGGAGTGGATGAAAACAATCGATGGTATCACTAAGCTTTCTGTTGTAAAGAAAATGAGGAACTTGAAACCTAGGTTGAGAAAGATTCTTTTCAATCAGGGTAATTTACATAAGAGGGTTATTGATTTGAGGAAAACATTGGATGAAATTCAGATTCAAGTGGATCAGAACCCTATGGATGTTCGGTTAAGGCAGCTGGAGACGCAATGTCTACAAGAATTTCAATCTGTGGCTTATGATGAAGAATGTTATCTAAAACAGAAATCTAAGGTTGAGTGGCTTTGTGCGGGAGATTCGAATACCAGGTTTTTTCATAATTCAGTTAAGGCTCGAAATGCTCGAACAAAAATTCATAGTATCACGGATAGCATGGGAACTCGACATGAAGGTAATCAAGTTGCTGATGTGCTGGTTTCGCATTATAACAATTTTTTGGGGATGGAGTTTTCGGTTAATGAGGTTAACTTGGACGACCTCTTCATTAATGTTTTAAGTAGGGAGGTTGCGGATCAAATGGTTTCTCAGGTCTCTCGAGAGGAAGTTAAAACTGCTATGTTCAGTATTAGAGAGGATAAAGCCCCAGGTCCTGATGGGTACACATCGGCGTTTTTTAAGCATGCATGGGAGATTGTTGGTAATGAAGTTACGGATGCAGTGTTACAATTTTTTGAGAATGGTAAGCTTCTAACTCAGGTTAATCATACTATTCTTGCATTGATCCCGAAAAAAGAAGTCCCGGATTCAGTTCTTGACTACAGGCCGATATCTTGTTGCAATGTGATTTATAAATGCATAAGTAAAATTATCACGGATGGCCTAAAAGGAAGTTTGGGAAATCTTGTTAGTATCAACCAATCAGCGTTTGTGCCGGGGCGGAAAATTTCTGATAATATTCTTCTCACACAAGAATTAATGCATAATTACCATCTTAACAGGGGTCCGGCTAGATGTGCTTTCAAAATTGATATACAGAAAGCATATGATACGGTTAATTGGTCTTTCTTGGAAAATATTTTGATTCGATTTGGGTTTCATCATAAAATGGTTGGGTGGATTATGACATGTGTGTCGACAGTTTCTTATTCGTTGAGCATCAATGGAAACCTTCATGGCTATTTTAGAGGCAAACGAGGGTTACGTCAAGGTGATCCCATGTCTCCCTATTTATTCACGTTAATCATGGATATTCTTTCTCGTTTGCTTCAACAGGCTGCTTCCTCTCCGTTTAGATATCATGCTCATTGTGCCAAACAAAAAATAATTAATGTCTCGTTTGCTGATGACTTATTTATTTTTGTTCATGGAGATGTTGTCTTGGTTAAAAGGGGCAAGGAGGCGCTTCAGACGTTTACTAACATTTCTGGTTTGGCTCCTAGCCCAGCGAAAAGTACAGTTTTCTTCTGTAATGTTCCTCACTCGATTAGACAGGAAATTCTGGATATTATGCCATTTCAAGAGGGTGTTATTCCGGTTCGCTATCTGGGGGTCCCGCTCATCTCATCTAGGCTTCTCTTTAAAGATTGCAAGGTTCTTATTGATCGAATGGAAAAAAAGATTAATAACTGGATGACAAAGTCGCTATCCTTTGCTGGTCGGTTGCAACTTATAAATTCAGTTTTGTCTTCTATGCATATCTATTGGGCTTTTGTTTTCATTATTCCTACTCGGGTTATCAATGAACATGAAAAAAGAATCCGTAGATTCTTGTGGAATGCAGGATCGGAGGGCAAAATCCGCGCGAAAGTTGCTTGGAAAGATGTGTGCTTGCCTAAACAAGAAGGTGGTTTGGGTATTCGAAGTATATCGGATGTTAATAACTCACTTATGGCTACGTATGTTTGGAGCATTCTAACTAAACGTGAGTCCATTTGGGTGAGATGGATTCATGAATATAAGTTAAAAGGGAGAAATTTTTGGGAGGTTCCTTGTCGAGGGAGCATGAGTTGGGGATGGCGGAAAATATTGTCTATTCGGAGCATTGTGCGGCCTCACATATGGTATTTACTAAAAAGTGGGCTGCAAACAAATGTGTGGAGTGATAACTGGTGCCATATGAGTCCTCTTACTTCCTTTATTTCTCCTCGGTCTATAGCTAATGCAGGTTTTAATTTGAAATCATCGGTCGCGGATGTCATTGATGAGAATGGGCAGTGGAGGTGGCCTCAAGCGTGGCTAGACTTATTTCCGGTTTTAATAAATCTTCAAATACCCCATCTGATAGATAATGATCCGGATCGACTAGTTTGGAAAGCTGTGGATGGGAATTTTGGCGACTTTAAATCCTCTCAAGTTTGGGATATGGTTCGAAATAGGGATAATAATGCGACTTGGGCTAATATGGTTTGGTTTTCTCAATGTGTCCCGCGCCACTCTTTCCATATGTGGTTGGTGTTCAGGGATAAATTGAAGACGCAGGATAGGTTGGCAGTTTGGGAAGCAGGAAGTGCAACAAATCTAAACCTCATGTGTTACCCTTTATGCCATTATGATCGTGACAGTCGAGATCATTTATACTTTCAATGCGTGTTTGCGGATCAAGTATGGGCAAATGTGAAGGGTATGGTGAACGTGGATAGTGTAGATAACACATGGCAGTCCTTAATGGGTTGGGTTGAACACCATTCTAACTCGAAGACAGTAGATGATATTGTGTGTAAATTGGTAGTTGCGGCGACCTCGTATTACATATGGCAAGAGAGGAACAGTCGGCTTTTTACTTCTAACCATTTAACTGCGGTTCAAGTGGCTGAGAAGATTAAAAGTTCAGTTCGTCTAAGACTTATGGGCTTCAAATTTCGATTGGAGTCTACTAGGAAGATGATATTTGAAACATGGAAGATTAGTGATACTAAAGATGGTGATCTGGATCCGGGCTAGATATTTACTGCTTTTTGGTTAGGCCAGCCTTGTGTTTGTTTTTGATTCGGCCGTGGTTGTTTAATTTGTTGTGTTGACGTTTTGTCTGGATGTTTGTTGCTTGGTTTTGATGTCTTGGTGTCCTAGGCTTGGTCTGTCAAGTCTAGTTGATGTGTTGCTTTGACACATCTTTGTTTTATTGGTTTATATATAAAATTCACCGGGGTAACCCTTTACCCAAAAAAAATAAAAAATATGCTCTCTATCATCCACATCCAAATCTTTTTTAAGCTGGGCCCTGATGTTTCAGGGAATGGCGGAATTCGTCTCTAGCAAGTACGCAACTGGCCTTAAATTGTATCGAGCTACAGGCCCTTCTCATAAGATGTTGTAAGCTACGAGCCGTATTCGACGAAGCTTAAATTAAAGCAGACATCAAGAGCTAAGAAGGGGGCCAACAAGCCCCTTTGAAGCTAATGCCTTAGAAGCTACAAGACATAGAAACAGGCCAACAAGTGGATTGAATCTTTTCCAGTCTAGAGACTGGCGGATTACCTTCGAAACAAAGGATTGAAAAATTCCTTCTGCTTTGGACAAGATAAATGGACAGATGAGTTGAATAATACAGGGACTGATAAGCTAAGCGAGGTTCCCCTTTGAGATCTCCCAACCTAAAGACTTTATTCAGAGGTGGGTCTTTCAACCGCCTACTCCTTCAATGAAGGGTGCACTACAAGAGAATAGGTACTAAAGAGATTCAATGGGGGGATTTCATTGATACTGGGTTGACTATAAACTATTCATCTTGCTTGGAACCTTCGTTGTGTATGGGAAAGAGGGCAGAACCTATGCTTGGAAAAGGGTGAATGGTACCAAAAGGGACGGGAAAAGCCACTAGAAAGGTCATCCACCAAGTATCAAAGGCGCTGGGTAGTCCACTTTATCCGTGACTCTAAGTACAAGATTTTCGGAATCAAGAAACTAGCAAACAAGTATGCTCGGCTGGACTCTTTTCTCGTCTGTCCGGAAAATTGCATTTTGGTACAACTCTGCTTGCTGCAAAGCCTTTATTTCTCGTCCAAACACTCCAGATCTGCACTTCCCTTTACTCTATAGGGCCGAAGCCTTATTAAGTTAAGAATAAAGAAGGGCTTTTTTTATAGAGAGAGAGAGTCAGGGGCGATCTATATTACTTACCACAGCTCTATTCCCGACTTGAAATACATAACGGACTTTAAGAGAGGATGAACATTCCCGTTCTATAGGTAGCATTGCCCCTCCTAGAGAAGGGTGAGGGCCCATTTCCGTACTTCTGATCTGCTAGCACTGTGAATTACAAACCTATGCAGCAGGAACGAGACGGAGCACCTACTCTACTGGTCGTCTGCTCACTCGAGGTCGTACTTATCTAGGTACAAAAAGGACATTACATGATATCTACAAAATTCGATGTACTTCGTGCAGGACACATCTCATGTTTGGCGAATCTAAAAACCATCGCCTTTGCATCCAAACACTTCACGGCGGCTATGATCAGATCCCAGTGTTGGTTCACTTTTGACTTTATCCTCCACTAAATCTTCTGATCTCCTGTTCTCAATGATG
Organism: Helianthus tuberosus; assembly: GCA_030545235.1. NCBI lineage: Eukaryota > Viridiplantae > Streptophyta > Magnoliopsida > Asterales > Asteraceae > Helianthus > Helianthus tuberosus. The sequence continues at coordinate 103,828,289 of CM060412.1, read as the reverse complement.
TTAAGCAGCTCATGATCGCAGCCTTCGAAGGTACTTTTTTTCATTCGGGGTCTTACCTTGGGGACAAACGATGGACCCGTCATTCGACATGATGCAGCATTTTGAAAGAAAATTCCATCAAATCAAAGGAGTTGACATTTCTGACATCTCTTGACACCCTTACTTTTCATAGGGGCCTTGCCTCATGATTTTCTTGGCAAGCATTTGGCTGTTGACATGTCCTCCGTACCCACTTGAATGAGCTTGTTCAACAATGTGTGCTCCTTATTTCGGAAGGGCGAGTGACCTTTTGTAAAGGACATCTCCCAAGATCACAAATCGTCGGGAAAGTTCCCTCCGGGCTCTCCTCTGACCACGAGTGGCGTACTCCGATATGAACCCGTCTTGAGGTAATTGTAGAAAGAATAATACCATGGTTCCCATCGTCCTCGTAATCTTCCTCATCTTGACTAGTGATCTCATTATGTTCCAACTCCCGATAGTCTTCATCCAAGAAGAGAAATGAGTCCCGTTCGGCGGAAGGGCTCTCTGTGGCTCGGATGTCGATGACAAGCGACTCTGTGCTTCGGTGTACTAGCATGTGTACAAGAGCGGCTGAGTATGAATTCCATAGGGGCTGGCGAGTCAGCCAAGCGATTTTCTATTCTTGGAACATGGGTGAAGGGGATCTCCCTAAAGCGCTTGATCAGGTCAATGGCAAGTTCTTGGTACGATATGAGTTGGGTCTCTTTGGTCTTCCATTCTCCTATAACTCTCTCTATAAAAAAAGCCTTTTCTCTTTTCATAATACCCACGGTAAGCATCCTGCTCTTAATCTAGAGCTACTGCTTCAACAATCAACTGAGTTTAGGAAGTCAGGTTAAGACGTCGACTTATAATTGGTCTTGCCCGGGGAGATTAAAAAGAATTAGGGCTTGCTTTCTCAATTCACATCTATGAGCGATGATTCCTCTATCTCTTGCTCGCTTTGATCGGACTCTGGCAGCTTAGGGAAGAATGTTGGCTCGCTAACAAGGCCCCTAAATGACCGCTCAGAAGGCCTACCTCTTTTTTTCCCAATCTCTCACTCGCTCATCCCTCTCTCATGAAAGATTGTCTCTCCTCTCCCAGCGGCTTTTAGTCATGTCTATAGCCAGTTGCTAAGACGATTCCCACTCAAGCATTCTCATTAAACGGTCTTTCAATACTGCCTTATTTAGTTCAAAATTCCTTTCTTTCTACTAGTTCTTACATAAGAATTTGCAGGAAGTAAACGAAGTCTTTCCTTCCGAAATCCACTCCTGAAGTCACGTCTTTCAATACTGGGACTGAAGTCAAGTACTTTCGAGTTGCTCTTTAACCAAAGCCCTATTTCCGACTTAGAAAGACCAATTCACTATAGCTTTAGCATCTCTTGAGTTGGAAAGGTCTTTATAGAACTAAGGGGAAGGTTTGGAACCCTAGTAGCAAAATGGAGCGGGCTGACTTACATGCTAACACGAGTAGTTTAACTCAGAATTACCTCGTAAGAGCGTTTCTCATTTTTTTGCTTTGCTAGAAACTTTTGAAAAAGTCTTTAAATAGCCATTCATAGTTTACGAATTATGCTTAGTAGGGACCTAAACACAGGAATGGTTCAGAGTCAGACCACGCCTTATGACGAAAGGGGGAGAAAGGACTGTTGATCTGTGATCAAAGAAACCTATACCTGAAGAATGGGATACAGATTGACCGGCGCAAAAGCCATTTCTATCAATCTACGCTCATTGAGGAGACGACGACATAGAGAACTTTGTCACCCCCTTGTCACTTAAAAGTAAAGAAGAGATACAAACTTTTGAATATCAATTTGGTGGGATCGAGGATGGAATCGAATAGCGAATGCACTTGACCGACCCGCCATCTCTTTCCTTCAATAATGCCTTCGCTTCACTTCAAGATGCTATTTGCCAATAAGAAAAAAACTACCTTTTTGAATGGAAGAAGCCGAAGGGGTGAACGAGCGCTGCGGTGTTCTTCGGCCTTTATAGGAGTAGGGGAGTGTGGTGAGAGAGATAGACGTCCAATCATGCAGCAGCTAGTTGCTCAGCCTTAGTCTTGGGCTGATCTCACACTTCAATCAAGCCCTTCATACTTCGATCCAATCAATTGATCGATCAAGAGGCTAATCTCTTTTGTTTGGGCTGGTAGCTAAAATGAAACAAGCTCAACCTTGATCAAGGTGGTAGGCTGAAGAACCGGTGAATGCTTTAACTTGGCCACTGAAGAAGGCGAAGGCTGGGCAAGAGACTAGGCCAACTTACTGCTTACTGCTATGCCATGGTTAAAGCTTTAGGCTCCATAGACGGAACTATGTATTAGGTATTAGGGAGGGGAGGATGCCACTCAGCACCCCACGGAGCGGCGGGGTTCAATGCCTAAAAAGAAAAAGAAATAAATAAAAAGTAAAGGGGGAAAGATGACTCTATGGCTGAGGGGAGGAGAGAAAGAACGCATGCATGGATATTATGTCTGTCGAAGGTTCGAGAATCTATGAAAGGACATCTAAAGCTAAGGTTACGAAGTAAAGGAAGTCCGAGAGAAGTGGTGATCTCATCTTGCTTGCTGGGAGAGAGGAAGCTTCCGGGCCACCTTTTCCAGCCAGATAGCGAGCGATCACTCAGCAATGAACACTAACTGAAAGCGGCCGGGAATGAGTACCTATCCTTTACGGGAATCGAACCTGTGTCTTCGACATGAAAAGACGATGTCCTAACCACTGGACGAAAGGGACCAAAAAGCCATTCTTCATATACCGCTTCGTGGGCTCCGAGAATAGAAGTGGTTCGTTTTCTTTCTATACGAAATTAAAGATTTCGTTTGTGTTCATGTTGGCGATTTCAGATGTAAATTCGGCGGTTCGTCCCCCCTTCCTACGATTCCCCCATCTCCCTGAATAACTAAGGCCCCGCTCTTTCTAAGAAAAAAAGAGGGGTGAAGCGCCCGTTTGAAGTGGCGCAGGCCTATGCTACAGTAAGAAAAAAGTAGGTTTTGGTTACGAAGTCACTTAGTCGAACTATAAAGAAAGAGAGGCTACGGTTACAAAGTAAGGTCAACTGGTTAAGGAAAGCTCAGGTTATGAAAAAGTTTAGCCATTAATTAATTAAGTAGTGAGACGGAGTTGCGTCAGCTGTGGATATTGACTAGGCTAAGGGGCGGACTTCATCTCTTCTATTCTCTTCACTTACACCTTACACTTCTGCTGAGTCTAACGAGGCTCAGGTGCGGAGCCTTCCACGGTCACTGTGGAGCGAGACTGCGCAAAGGTAGAACATCATAGAAACTTCGCTGACTTTCTCATAAACCTTGATTTCGCTATGCTCAATAAGAAGCCGGAATAGCTGAAATTGGTTCGTGTTCCATTTCCAAAGTCAGTCGTCTTTACCCAAGTGTGAACTTCAGACGACTCTCAAGCGGTTCCATTCCTTCTCACTGTACTTCTGGGTTAACCCAACCCGAATGGGAAGAAAGGGGTCAGCTAAACAGCGGTCCACTTTGTACGTTTGCTGAGCAGACCAACCAGGCATTTTCTTTTTTTTAGAAAAGGAAGGGAACTTCTCACCGAAGGAGGCAGTAGGAATGAAGGAGGCGGGAAGCTACCGCTTCTAGAAGGGTTGCTTATCCTTCACTTTTTTTAGAGCGTATCGCTATGAAAAAGAAAAAAGTTTATGTAATCGGAAAAAGGGTTACGGTTGCGGAAACCAGAGAAAACCCTTTTTTTGCATTAAAATAGGTTGTTTGATTGTGAAAATGTACTTGTCAATGATTTGATTGCAGGGTGCTGCACAATTTCAGGCCCGTAATTCGATCTGCCAAACCATTCCAAAGAACTCATTCGACAATTATCCGGTATTTAACAAAATCTACCAGCTGTGTGTAAACCCTAACTCTCTCTCCTTTAGGCGATTTTTTGTTCATCATGAATCCTTCGTTTTTCTTCGTGATCTTCTGCATAACAGTCTGTGATTAGAGTTTTGTCCTTTCAAAACTCTATAACGAACTTGTTAGCACTAGGGATCGATCCAAAACTAGGGTTTTTTTTCTTGTTTTCTTTCAATCACTGCCTTAGAGATCAAGTTCGAAACTCTGATTTATTAACCTGGTTGTCATTGATTGCGGTTAACTGAGATTAATTTAGCTAGATTGATACTCTGGGTTAATCGATTAAGGGTTGAGGATTGATTCTAGGGTTTAAAGGATTAGGGTTTGACGTCTTCTTTGCTTTTTGTTCGAATGGTTCTAGGGTTTTCTTCTTGCATGGTTTGTTGCTGTTTTGTCATTAGAGAGAGGTGTTATTCTTAGTATGGATGATCGTATGAAATCGGAGGGGGATGTGCACGATGGTCGGTTTAAACCGCCGTTCACTTCTTCATTGCGCCAGGGTTTATCGTCTCGAGTGGTAGACATTGAAGGTAAAACTTTAATGCCCCGTAGGGGTACAGTTTCCTCTACTACACATGAGCCGGCTAAGTTTAATGTGATTGATGAGCTTACCAAGGTTACTGTACCCGTAAATGAGGATAATGTTCAACCTGATCATAAGAATGTTGATTCGTCAACTATGGCTGATTTGTTTCAGCATGAGGAGGATAAGGGAAACAAACCAATATCATATGCTGAATCCTTGATGAATGCTACAGGTAAAAAACTTAATTTTAGGTCCCTTGCTAGTCCGGATCGACGTGCGGATTGTGATGTGGTATTGCCGAAGGATTCTATTCGAGTGGTAAAAGACAAGCTAGCAAATACGTTGTATGGATACTTTCTGGGAGATCGGATTGCGTACCCGGTGGTAGAATATTATGTCAAAAATAACTGGAAAAAGTTTGGGTTGCAAAAAACTATGATGAACGCGAATGGCTTCTTTTTCTTCAAGTTTGCTGACCACATGGGTATGATGGCTGTTCTAAATGGGGGCCCTTGGATAATTAGATCTCAACCTTTCTTTTTATGCGAGTGGACTCCAAATACTAAACTGGTTAAAAAGGAGGTGAAGCAAATGCAAATTTGGGTAAAAATACATGATGTTCCTCTAGCGGCTTATACAGAGGATGGTCTTAGTTTGATTGCTACAGCGATTGGTGAGCCAAAGCTTCTTGATTCTTATACCACATCGATGTGCTTGGATTCCTAGGAGCGAAGCAGTTATGCTAGGGCCTTGATTGAAGTGTCGGCTGATAAGAAGCTTAAAGAGGAAATAACCATGGCTGTTCCGGAGCTTGAAGGTGATGTTAAGGAGGATATGAATGGAACCCGCATAGGTGCTCTCATTGTTGTGTGTTTGGCCACACAGATGATCCATGTCCTAAACAACCTAGGTACCCGTATCATAATAGGTTGGAACCCGGAGATCTTTGATTTGATGGTTTTATCTCAAACTTCGCAGGTAATGCATATTCAATTGTTTGTTAAAGAGGACAAGAAGTGGCTCTATTGTTCGGTTGTGTATGCGGCAAATTACTATGTTACTCGTCGTGAATTGTGGTCTCATTTGTCCTATCATAAGCAGATGGTTGGTGATAAGCCGTGGCTTGTTATGGGCGATTTCAATTCTGCTTTACACTTAGAGGATAAGTCTATGGGTGCGTCATCCATCTCTACGGGTATGCGAGATTTTCAGTCTTGTGTGTCGAATATTGAGGTGATGGATATTAATCAGTCAGGTCTCCATTTTACATGGAACCAGAAGCCAAAAAAGGGTGTTGGTTTACTCAAGAAAATTGATCGTATCATGGGCAATACTTCGTTTGTAGCTGAATTTCCTAACTCAGTGTCAGTCTTTCACCCTTATGGGTTGTCGGATCACTCACCGTGTGTCCTAACAATGAATAGAGCTACTACTAACAAGCGTAAGCCTTTTAAATTTGCAAATTTCTTGATTCATAAACTTGATTTCCTAAAAATTGTGAAGGGTGGTTGGGAGGAAAACGTTAGTGGGGTTCATCAATTTCGGGTTGTGAAAAAACTTAGACTATTAAAGAGCCCTTTACGTGCTTTACTCTTTAAGCAGGGTAATCTCCACAAGAAGGTGACTGAAATCCGTGAAAGTCTAAATGACATTCAATCAAAAAATTGACAACGATCCTATGAATGCGGATCTTAGAGCTCTAGAAACGAAATTAAACTCAGATTTTCAAGTTGCTTCTCTTTATGAGGAAAGATTCTTAAAGCAAAAATCTAAGATGGAGTGGTTAAGAGCTGGGGATGCTAACACTGCGTTCTTTCACGCAACTGTTAAAAGCAGGAACCATCGATGTAGAATTCAAGTTGTTCGGGACACGAATGGGGTGGAGTACGAAGGTGAGGCGGTTCAAGATGCATTTGTTAAACACTATGAGGTTTTTTTGGGATGCCAAGATAATTTATCTATGTATCCTGCTCCTGATCTCTTTACTAAGCATGTGAACCCGGCTGATGCTTCTCACATGACTCGTCTGGTCACGGTGGAGGAATTAAAGAAAGCCATGTTTTCTATAGGTAGGGAGTGATGTTTCTTTGGATATTATTGATTTTTTCAACACAGGAAAATTGCTTGGTTAGATTAATCATACTCTTCTTGCTCTTATTCCGAAGAATACTTCTCCTGTTTTGGTCACTGATTATCGCCCAATTGCTTGTTGCAACGTCTTATTTAAATGTGTGAGCAAGATTATTGTGGATCGGATAAAGGATGTTCTTAATCAAGTTGTTAGTATAAACCAATCAGCTTTTGTTCCTGGCAGGAAAATCTCAGACAACATTCTTCTCACCCAAGAGTTACTACACAACTATCATAGACATACGGGCCCCCCTCGTTGTGCTTTTAAGGTGGATATTCAGAAAGCTTATGATACGGTTGATTGGTGTTTCTTGAAAAATGTTTTGATTGGGTTCGGTTTCAATGCTAAGATGGTTGAATGGATCATGATGTGCGTCACAACAACATCTTATTCTTTGTGTGTTAATGGAAATGTGCATGGTTATTTCAAGGGCAAGCGTGGTCTTCGACAGGGTGATCCTCTTTCTACTTATCTTTTTACGCTGGTTATGGAAATTTTGACTTGCATTCTTCAGCGGGCTGCCCGAATTGATAAGTCTTTTAAATTTCACAATAAATGTGAGAAGCAGCGTATTATCAATCTTTGTTTTGCTGATGATTTGTTCTTGTTTGCTAGAGGAGACATAAATTCGGTTCAATGTATTATGACGTCTCTTTCAAACTTTACAAATATGTCTGGGTTAGTTCCTAGTATTCAAAAGAGCACGGGGTTTTTTTTTGTAATGTGCCCTCTCATGTTAAAAATCATATTTTGAGTATTATGCCTTTTGTTGAAGGGTCTTTGCCGGTGAAATATCTGGGAGTTCCTCTTATATCTTCTGGCCTTCTGTATAAAGATTGTAGTGTCCTTGTTGAAAGGATGGATCAACGGATTTCCAACTGGAGGAATAAGCTTCTTTCCTTTGTGGGTAGGTTACAGCTTGTTAATTCGGTTCTTTCGTCAATGCATATTTGCTGGTCTTCTGTTTTTATCCTTCCGAATCGGATCATTCTTGAATTAGAAGCTAAATTGCGTAACTTTCTTTGGTCGTCGGATGGGTTGTTTCATAAGGGAAAGGCTAAAGCTTCTTGGAAATCTATCTGTGTTCCAAAATATGAGGGTGGTTTAGGGATCCGCAGGATTGGGGATGTCAATAAAGCGCTAATGACGTCTCATATTTGGAGTGTTCTGGTTAGACGAGACTCTCTTTGGGTGGCATGGGTTCATTCATATAGACTCAAAGGGAATAGTTTCTGGATTTGCAAGCCGGTGGCGACTAGTTGTTGTAGTTGGCGGAAGTTATTACAGCTTAGGCCATTTATTAGAGATTTTATCTGGTCTAAGTTTTTTTTTTTTTTTGGGTAAAGGGTTACCCCGGTGATTTTATAAATACACAACCAAATAAGTACAAGTAGTGTAGAAAGCCTACACTAGTTCAAACATAGGACATGCCCTATGAATGTACATCCAAACCAAAACAAGAACAACCTATACCAAAAACAGAAACAAACGGCCACTAGTCTAACTAACTAGACCAAACAACTCCAAAACCCCTAATCAGCTGCCATCTCAATTAAACCTGAGCCATCAATACCCCATTCCTCTAGAAGCCTTCGGACATTGACACAATTCTTCAGCTTCGCTCCCATCAACTTGTACCGCACTTGTTGAAGAACAATTTCACTTATAGTCTCCGGAGGCCGCAATTGATTCTTGAATAACCTCGAGTTTCGCTCTTGCCAAATAAAGTAAGCAGAAGCCGCCACTACCAATCTAGCTACGTACCCAGCAACCGATTTTGTTTTAGAATGCTCAATCAACCAGTTAGAAATGTCATTCCATTTAGGTTGAACCGAGACCATACCAACTTTCAGCCTAACCTTATGCCACACTTCAGTAGAGAATTTGCATTCAAAGAAAAGGTGATTATGCGAGTCATGGTTGGCATAACAAAGCAAACAGCACATCATGTTCATATTCTTCCTACGCGAAAAATCCCATGACAAGATTTTATCTTGAGTAAGCAACTTCCGCCTCATGATAAGCCACATTAAAAACGCATGACGGGGAATGCATTGAGGGTACCAAACAATCTGGTCGAAGTTGGGTGATGGAAGCAACACGTCAGCTTGGTTTGATTTGTGGAGCCATTTGGGTCTGCTTGGTAATTTTTTGACACCCAGAACCATCTCTAATGCAGGTTTTTCTCTAAAAACTACTGTTCAGGAGATTCATGTTAATGGGGTTTGGAGGTGGCCTGTGGCGTGGAGGGATACTTATCCTGTCTTAATCCAACTTGATAACATTCGTACGGATTCTAATCGATCTGATAAGCTTTTGTGGAAGGATGGCAACAACTTAGCTGAATACTCCTCAACTCGGGTTTGGCATTCGCTTAGATATCGAGCCGAGGAGGTGGATTGGGTTAAACTTGTATGGTTCTCACAATGTATCCCTAAACATGCTTTCTTTATGTGGTTGGTGATACGTCGTAAGCTTCTAACTCAAGACAAAATTCTGCAATGGGATTTTTCGAGAAGGAAAAATATGAATATGATGTGTTGTCTTTTGTGCTACGCGGATATTGATTCTCATAATCGTCTGTTTTTTTATTGTAACTGTTCTACTCAAGTTTGGATCAAGGTTCGTGGCAAGGGGGGTATGAATAATGTTGCTCCAGAATGGGAAGCTATTGTTGACTAGTTAGCGGCTCGAGCTACTTCAAAATCAGCAATTAATTTCATCAGTAGACTCATAGTTGCAGCAGCGATCTATTTTGTTTGGCAGGAACGCAATGCCAGAATATTCAAGAACCAGACGAGGCCTCCAGACGTTCTGAGTGATTTAATCTTGCAGACTATTCGATATAAGCTAATGGGAGTTAAGTTCAAGGAGAGCAATAATGTTCGAAGATTGCTGGAATCATGGGAGATTTATACCAACCATTTGGACGATGATGGAAGCTGATTATTTTTAGTTTGTTTTTCTAGATTATAGTCTAGTTGTCTTATTTTTGATGTTCTTGGTTGCTTGTTTTTTATGTCTTGGCTTACTCTCATGGGGGGTGTCCCATGTTTGAACTAGTGTGGGTTTTCCACGCCACTTGTATTTTTTGGTTTGTTGATATATAGAATCACCGGGGTAACCCTTTACCCAAAAAAAACTACCTTTCGCCCAACATGATCACGAACGAAGACCGAGAATTGCGTAGATAGGAGGACAAAATGAACCAACCCACTTGTCCTGATCAGAACGATTGAAGAAAGAAAGAGAATGGTGTCCCCTTTCACCCAGGGGACATCGTCGGAGAACAATGTCGGGGACAGGGTGAGAACCTTCCGTTGCTTACACCCTTTAAGTATTGGTTCTTCCGGGGATAGATCTGGTTTCAAGATCTATGAACAAGAGAAATCCCTAAATCTCCGTTTTAAAAAAGAGATGAATAGATAAGGCGAAGCCAGCTGAAGGAAGGGCGCTAACGAGCAAGAAAACGAATGTGCTAATGCGCAACAGCTTTCCTTTCTCTGATAGAGGCTCGCTTCTTCAATTCAAATTCAGCTTCTTTTCATTTTGATAGGAGTAGGTGCTTGCTGCTCGCTCGCTATCTACTAAATGAGCCTTTACTGCCCGCTCGGCCCCTCTCTTTAATCTTAAGTAAAGTGAAGTCAAATCAATGAAGTGAACAACCCAACCTCTTGGTTTAAAGCTTTGTTTCACTTCATTCGGGAAGAGAACTATAGACTTACAACTATAGTATAGGATAAAGCTTCTCTTTGATAGCGGTCATAGGGGAGTTCAGAAAGGATCTGATCGTAGATAGAGACTGAAACCTGTGCGGGGATAGGGGCGGATGTAGCCAAGTGGATCAAGGCAGTGGATTGTGAATCCACCACGCGCGGGTTCAATCCCCACCGTTCGTCCATCAATAAATGGACCATTTGTTACGGAGACAGAAGTCAAACCTCGAAAGCTTTTTTTCTTCAAGTCATATCGAGGCTTCAAACGCATCCAAGCAATTGGTATCCGATTCAAGCATAGAAATAGATTCGTGTCGCCTACTTGCTGAAAGCACAAATGGAATGGCCGATCATGAATTCTATGAAGTTTTTAAGACCTTCACTTTTGAGTGCATAATGAATGAAATGAACCCCCACTATGAGGAGCAAATCTCCCCTCCCTTTTAATAAACCATGGGGAGCCCCTAGTAGTTTACCGGACAAATTGAGTTATCGTGACGAGACCTTTCTTAGTGGAAGATCGGAATTCTCTTCATCATGAGACTGATCGGATCAGACACCCGAGAGACCTCCACAATTTTTTTTTGGGTAAAGGGTTACCCCAGGTGAATTTTATAAATAACCAAATAAAGTACAAAGGTATGCCAGAGCGGACATACCAACTAGACTTGACATATCAAGCCTAGGAAATCCAAAAGAAACAACCAGACTCAAACCCATACAAACAACCAGCTAGAAACACAGCCCTATCCCCTCAAAAAACTAACAAAAATAGACCCTATATCTAGCCCGGGTCAAATTCTTCATCACTAGGAAGAATCTTCCACTTCTTCAGCAGCCTCTGATTACTGGCTTCACCTCTGAACTTGAATCCCATCAATCGTAATCGGACTGTCTTCATAATCCTCTCACTGACCGACTCCACATTTGGTTTCATATTAGAGAACAAGCAATTGTTTCGCTCTTGCCATACAAAATACGTAGAAGCCGCAATGACCAGTTTGCTCACAATATCCTCCGTCTTCTTCGAACTAGCATTTAGATCTAGCCATCCAATAATAGAGTGCCATGAAGCATCAACACTTCCCATGTTCACCATTGTTTTAACATTATGCCACACTTGAGACGCAAACGAACACTGAAAGAACAGATGGTCTCGTGAATCACGGTCATTCCTACATAAAGGACAACACATAAGTCTTAAATTAGTTTCACTCCCCGCCTCCCAAATGGCTAACCGATCTTGCGTCTTGAGCTTATTCTTGATAACCAACCATAGGTGAAAAGAGTGTCTTGGAATGCATTGACTAAACCAAACACCATTAACCCATGTAACCGGTTGTTCACGATGGCGAGTATTATGCCAAACTTCCATAAACCCGAAAGGCCTAGTGTTACCATCCAAATCTTTCCAGCTTGTACTATCCTCCATATTCTGAATCAACTGAGGAACACTTAAGCCAATTAAAACCGGATATAGATCATACCATGCACGGGGCCACTTCCACTTGCCATTATCATCAATGAGATCCGCAAGAGAAGAATTAAGATTGAAGCCCGCATTAGCAATACTTCTTGGAGTAATGAAAGAATTAAGAGGACTATGATGGCACCAGTTATCACTCCATACATTAGTTTGAGTACCACTCCGAACAGCTTTCCATACAAATGGTCGAATAGCACTTCGAATGGCCAGAATTTTCCTCCAACCCCAACTAATACTACCTCGAGGTTGGATATCCCACAAGCTTCTACCATTTAACTTATGCGAGTAGATCCATTGAACCCAAAGGGACTTCCGTTTAGTGAGAATACTCCAAATATGGTTAGTCATTAGAGCTTTATTAACATCCGATATGCTCCTAATGCCAAACCCACCTTCCTCCTTAGGCAAACAAACCTCAGCCCATGGCACCTTCCCTTTAACCCTACTATTAGCATTCCACAAGAACCGACGCATTAGCTTCTCCATATCATTTGTGACTCGAGCAGGAATAATAAAAACTGAAGCCCAGTATATGTGTATAGAAGACAAAACCGAATTGATTAGCTGTAATCTACCAGCAAAAGATAGCGACTTATTCAACCAACTATCAATTTTCTTCTCCATTCGGTCAAGCAAAGGCTTACAATCTTTAGACATCAGCTTAGTCGATATTAACGGCACCCCCAAATATTTAACAGGCAACGTACCTTGATTAAACGACATGACTTGAAGGATTTCCTATTTCACAGGATGCGGCACATTACAGAAATACACCGTACACTTGGCTGGGCTCGGCTTCAGGCCCGAAGCATTAGTGAACAGCTCAAGGGCATCTCTAACTTTCTTGACCGAAGTGATATCCCCGTGCACAAAAATGAAAAGGTCATCCACAAACGACACATTAATAATCTTCTGTTTCGCACAATGAGCATGGAACTTGAATCCCGTGGCTGGACATGCACCCCGCTGAAGAAGTAACGAAAGAATTTCCATAACCATCGTGAACAGGTATGGCGACATAGGGTCACCCTGTCTTAACCCCCTTCTACTTTTGAAATACCCATGCAAATTACCATTGAGGCTTATAGAGTAGGTAACCGTGGTAACACAAGCCATAATCCATGCAACCATTTTCCTATGTAACCTGAACCCAGGAAGAACACTCTCCAAGAAAGACCAGCTGACCGTGTCATAAGCTTTTTGAATATCTATCCTGAATACACATCTAGCCGGGCCCCGATTCAAATGATAGTTATGCATTAATTCCTGAGTCAGAAGGATGTTATCCGAAATTTTCCTACCCGGAACAAAGGCCGATTGATTTATGCTAACCGGAACACCCAAACTACCTTTTAATCTATCCATAATGATCTTGCTAATACATTTATACAAGACATTACAACACGATATAGGCCGATAATCAAGAACCGAATCAGGAGTTTCCACTTTAGGAACAAGAGCCAGAATCGTGTGATTTAGTTGCTTCAGGAGTTTACCATTATCAAAGAATTCTAAAACAGCATTAGCAATATCATTACCCACAATATCCCACGCGTTCTTGAAGAAAGCCGAAGTATAACCATCAGGACCCGGGGCTTTATTCTCGGCAATACTAAACATAGCGTTCTTCACTTCCTCACGAGTAACCTGACGAACCATGATATTCGCATCATTAGAGCTCAAGACATTCATATCCAGATCCTCCATATTAATGCTCGACACTTGGTCTGTATGACCCAAGAAATTTTCGTAATGATGAACAAGGGCACTAGGCACATTATCTCCTTCAAACCGATTGCCAGCTACATCTTGAATCGAGTGAATTCTACCTCTAGCATTCCTGCATTTAAGAGTGTTATGGAAGAACGCCGTGTTTGAATCACCAGCACACAACCACTCCACTTCTGACTTTTGCTTTAGAAAACATTCTTCATCATAAGCCGTAGTTCTAAATTGATTGAGACACTCGGCTTCCTTTTCCCTCAAGCCGACATCTAGCGGATTATCATCCACTAGCTTCTGAATATCATCCAGCTGCTTCCTAAGCTCCGATACTCTATCATGCAGATTTCCTTGTTTGAACAAGAGTTTCCGCATTAAAGGTTTCAGATTTCGAAGTTTTTTTGTTACCGAGAACATTGTGACTCCCTGGACATTTTTCGTCCATTCCTGCTCCACAAACAACCTGAATTCTGGTTTGGAAGTAATAAAATTTGCAAATTTAAAAGGTTTCGGCTTCACCTTAACCGAGTTCGCCACTTTGAGAATGCATGGAGTATGATCCGAGATTCGAAAAGGATGATAACACACAAACGCTTCAGGAAACATCTCTAAAAACTTCAAGTTCCCCATGACACGGTCAATCTTTTTTAACAAGCCAATACCCTTCTTAGGTTTCTAATTCCACGTATAGTGCAACCCATGGCCCTTAATATCTACAAGCTCCGTATATTGAACACAATCATGAAACTCTCTCATGCCAATAGAACCCGTAGACGGACCATATAAAGAGTCTTCTACATGGAGGGCCAAGTTGAAATCCCCCATAACTACACAAGGTTTATCATGACAAAGGCTTTTATGTATACACAGATTTTCCCATAAGCGCCTTCTCTCCTGATAAGAATTCTTTGCATAGACAAAAGAATAGAAAACAACATTATTATCATGTTTAGGACAGATTTGTGTATGAATAACCTGGTCCTCCTGGGATAAGACCATGAGATCCACAACATCCGTGTTCCATCCCAAAATGATTCTAGTACCTCGCTCACACAAATCACCATTCGACGTCCAAGCCCAATTACGGAAAATAACTTTACACACCTTAGCTAAGTTTTTAACATACACATGAGATTCTAGAACGGCACAAACAGCTAACCGATTTTCAGACACAAGCATACGAACCTCCATTTGTTTCAGGGGTTGGTTCAAACCCCTTATATTCCAAGAAGCTATGCTATCCACAATTGAGTAAGTAAGAGGACAACAAGCAAAGAGTTATGCTTTCATTTTTTTGTTGAGATTGAAATCAAGTTTTTTAAAAAGGGGGTATGTATAATGAAAGCAGGCCAAGTCAAGAAAAGGACTTCCTTACTTTTAGTCTTAATTACTAATAGTTTGAAGCGAAACCGGTTTTTTTGCACTCGGTTCCTTCGTCTTAAGTAAAGTGAAGTTTCCTTTTTTATTCGGAACTCTTAGTCGAGCTTATGCCGAGATCTTTTTTTGTTCGAGGTTCAGAGGAAGAAGAGAAGAGGAACCACCGCCCAATGGTGCTTTTACGAAAGTACGGTCACCGGTGGCTAATACCTTCTCGACACTATCGAACCTGAAATCCACTCTCCAATCGCTCTTTTTAGTTGGCGGGCAAGGTTTCCTACCCACTGGCTACTGGCTACCGGCTAAGGAGGTACAGTGTAGCTACTGCTGCTACTGTCTTACTGTGTACAAGAACTGTGTGTGACTGTAGTTACCCGACCCCAAGGGAGGTACTTGTTACTGCTCCTCAGGTGGTTAGTGAAATGCTTCTCAGGTGAGGAGCATGAACGAGATAATACTGATTGAATCAGAAGATTATTTTAATTGACTTAATTAGAATCTCTAATAACTATTCAAAATTGATGGTGTTTCAACCACGATAATCTTGGTTGGTACCAAACCCGATAGTGATTCTTTCGATTCGTATTAGAGTGATGGCCCCTGTTTCACTAATAGCTGGGAAGGGAGTACGTTCTCCAATCGGCATGTGTTAACCATTTTCTATTCTTTGGATGAAATGTCGAGATACAAGAGAAATAGGATAGGAGTGAGGCCAGTCGACTATACCGGAAAGGGAGAGGAGAAGGGGGCCTAACGAGCGGGAAAAGGGATTGCCCTTCGTATCGTAGTCTTGCTCAAAAGCCTAAGCTATCGGATGACAGAGGATATCGGAAAATTCATTCCTATTATAGAACTCCACCCAGAGAGCCGAAAGAGCGAAGAAAGCATAGAAAGAGGTCCTTGGTCCGAGGAGAATCCAAATATCATCATGATCGGCGCATCATTAGGTCCCAAAGAAAGGGCAAGGTTTGCCTAATTTCTTAGCCGATACTGGGACGTCTTTGCTTGGTCATATAACGATAAGCCAGGCTTAGATCCACTCCTAGTAGAGCATAACTTTAATATAGGTCTAAAAAGAAAGTCTCCAAGCTCCATCCCGACTTGGAGTTTTCAAAGAAAAAATGAAAAGTGGCCCGCTGAATTAGGACTTGGATTATTCTGATTGGATCTCTAACTGTCCCCGTACCGAAAAAGGATGGGAAGGACTTTTCTTTTAGAAAGCTAAACTAAATAAAGGTCTGAGCCCTACTAAGCCTACCACCCATTCTCTTCTCTTTCAACCCTTGCTAGTGAAAGTCTTTAGAATGAATGTTGGCCTAGATAGAGGAATAAAAACTAGCTCGACCGAAAGGGAGAGGATAGGCGAATCAGTAACTGGAATGAAAGCTGGAGTAAGAAAATCAGTTGGAGAGCTAGGATGAAGAAGTAGGAAGGGGTATTCGAAAGGCAGAAGGGTTAGAGCTAGAAGGTTGTCTTTGAAGATAGGATGGTCGGATAATGAATCCAACCTCTTTCTAAAGATAAGATAAGTCTGTAACTTCAGGTAGAATCACTAGAAGGTATACTATTCTGAGGGTAAGCATTCTCATCTAGCCAGCACTCTAAGACCCTCTTTCCACCCTACTGGCTTTAGGTAAGAGTCTCAGATCGTATGCTTTCTAGCCTGCCTCTTTCTTGAGCTGGCCATGGAATAAAAAGTAGATCTCTATCTGATATGTGAAGTGAAAGACTTTAGCCCTCTCACCATACTTGTATAGTTCCTTGGATCAAGTCTTTTCTTTGAGTAAAGCCAAAGCCTTTAGCGACTAGCCTAACCTTTCCCTCCTAAGAGGAATCCCGACCACCACATTCCCTTAAAACCTAGTAGTGAGCCTATGAGTGTAAGGCCCTACAGATACCCCCACATCCAAAAGGCAGAGAGAGAAAAACAGGTTAAGGAGATGCTGTTAAGTGGTATTCTCAAGGCAAGTGTGAGTTCTTATGCCTCTCAAGTGTTGCTGGTGAAAAAAGGGACTATACCTGGAGATTTTGCGTGGATTATCGAGCACTCCATGCCATCACCATGAAAGAGAAATTCCCCATTGAGGAATTGCTTGATGAATTCCATGGTAGCAGGATATTTTCGAAGCTTCATTTGAGAAGTGGTTACCAATCAGATTCAGGTGTTTGAAGATGATATACACAAATACGGTACTAGGGCATTATGGGAGAGCTCTAGGCGAATTGGGCGATCTTGTGAAACCTTCTTCGTTTCAATCCAACCCTGGTCCTGATCGATCTTGTTTAGCATCTAGGGAGTTCCGGATTTCGCTCCTTAGTTTCTAATCATTTGATATCAGATTAGGGTTTTTGTGTTTAGGGTTTCTGTTTTTTTACGTTTGTTGATTAGGGTTGCGGCTGATATTCTTCATTGCTGAATCTGATCTAGGCTGATATTCTTCATTGCTTCGTAGATTCGGCAGTGTCCTGCCCTAATCATTACTGAATCGGCTCTAATCAGATTAGGGTTTTGTTCCAACGCTGTTGATTGTTCTGAATGGACAATTGTAAAAGAGATGCAGCTGCTCATCAAGAGGATCGCGGCAAACCCTTATACTCCTTTGATGGTTTTGCGAGCCGTATAATTGATGTGGATGGTAACACATGGATGCCTCATAGGGGAACAGTCCAGACACCGCAGACTGATCACACAAAAACGAACATCATTGATGAACTGTTCAAGGTGTCTGCTCCAGTTCCGGTTGAGAATATGCGGGCTGATCTCAGGGTTTCGGATACTTTGGAAGGTTGTGCAGGGTCGCAGGGGAACCGAAGTGATCTGAACAATAACTCTAAGCCAATGTCTTATGTAGATTCAGTTTGTGCAGCCAAGTCTGTTAAGGTAAACTTCAGGTTTCTTGCAAGCACTGATGCGCATGAGGGTTATGATGTGGTGTTGCCTTGTGACTCTGTTAGAGTAGTTCAAGAGAAGCTAGCAAATACTCTTTATGGTTACTTCCTAGGGGACCGAGTTGCGTACCCGGTGGTGGATTATTTTGTGCGGACAAATTGGAAGAAGTATGGATTGCAAAAATCCATGTTGAATGCTAATGGATTCTTCTTTTTCAAGTTTGCTAATAAAGACGGGATGACGAATGTGCTAAAAGAAGGACCATGGATTATTCGAGGTCAGCCTATATTTCTGAATATTTGGTCACCCACTTCAAAACTGGAAAAAGAAGGAGGTCAAGAAATTGCAATTGTGGGTCAAAATCCATGATGTTCCGATTGCTGCTTATACGGAGGATGGATTGAGTATGATAGCTACGGCTATTGGTGATCCGAAGATGTTGGACTCGTACACCTCGTCCATGTGTATGGATACCTGGGGAAGGAGTAGTTATGCTAGAGCGTTATTAGAAATCTCAGCCGATAATGATTTTAAGGAGGAGATAGTTATAGCGGTTCCTGACCTTGAAGGTGAAGGTTTTGTCAAACAGAAACTTTATGTGGAGTATGAATGGAGTCCTTATAGGTGTGCTCATTGCAAAGTGTTTGGGCATTCTGATGATACATGCCCGAGGCAGACAAGGAGGGATCCTAAGGAGCCGGTTAACATTCAGAAACAATATGAAGGGAATAATAGGCAACAAGGGAAACAGCCGGTAATAGACAAGGATGGGTTTATGGATGTGGTTCGTAAGAAAGCGGCTAGGAAAGCAGGTTTTCTTGTAAACAAGCAGAAACAGAAGGTTGAGTATAGGCCGATTGGACCCAAACCTCATGGGGGGACCAATTCATCAGCTCAGCAATCGAATGTCTTATCTAAGAACTCCTTCGGTGTTTTACGGGATAAGGGTCTTCATATGGGTCAGACTAGTAGTGGGGCTCATAATGATCAGCAAGACTCGGATGATGAGGAAGTCACAGAAGTCTACAATGAAACAAATGGATTTATGACCTCATCGTCTGCAAGAATAGGAGCTAGCACATCTTCCTCAAATTTATTCAATGGATAGATTGTCTCGGGGTCGTGTGAAGGGACTGCCGGTTCTCGGCAATTTTATTTTTGATGATGGAGGATGAGGTTTGATTTTATTTTATTTTATTTTGTTTGTCTACTAATAGTCATTTTTGATGTTTAGTAGGCTAGGTTATTTTTTTTGGGTAAAGGGTTACCCCGGTGAATTTTATAAATCAATAAGCACAATTGTGCAACTGAATTGTTACACACCAAAACCTTGGCATACCAAGGCAAGAAAAAAACAGCCAAATTAACAAAAAAAAAACAGCCCAACTAAACAACCCAGCTCAAAAGAGCAACAAAAACAAAGACAAGACACTACTTTTCAGCCTGGATCAATTTCCATGTTTCCACTAGGAATCTGCCATTTCTCAAGTAACCTTCGAAGGCCAGGTCTCCACTTGAACTGGAATGACAATAGACGCAGTCTAACCGTCCGAATAATCTCAATGTCATAGGTGCTTTGTTCGTTGGCTTTACATATATGGGGCATGTCCTATATATGAACTAGTGTGGAACTCTTCCTCACTACTTGTACTTATTTGCGGTTGTTTTATAATAGAATCACCGGGGTAACCCTTTACCCAAAAAAGATGATATACACAAGACTGCATTTCAAACTCACCAGGGCCATTACGAGTTCATAGTTATGCCCTTTGGTTTAACTAATGCTCCAGCCTCATTTCAGGCTTTTCATGAATGAGGTTTTCATGGATTATATGAGGAAATTTGTACTGGTTTTTTTCAATGACATCTTGATTGACAGTGACAGCCTAGATAGGCTACTTGCAACACTTGAGGATAGTGTTTGAAACTTTAAAACAACACAAATTGTTTGTGAAGAAATCGAAATGCTCTTTCGGTCAGGCAAGGTTAGAGTATTTCTGGCATGTGGTGAGCAGTGAAGGGGTATCAGCAGATAAAAGCAAGATTGACAGCTTGAGCTGGCCATAACCCACTACTGTCAAGGGGTTGAGAGGCTTTCTGGGTTAAACAGGCTATTACCGAAAATTTTGAAAGGCGTATGGGGTTATCAGCAAGCCACTGACCAATTTACTGAATAAAGATAGCTTCACCTAGAATGAAGAAGCAGCAAGGGCTTTCAGTCGTGTTATGATGCACACCAAGTCTTTGTCACAAGTTCTGAGTGAAGTTGTGCTCATTCTTGTGCACCTCTGCTTGGATACGATCTACCATGTGACATTTGCTACTTTTGTTTTGCTACAATGGAGTGATTGCTGCTCACATGCATAGGCATCTACTGATTCACTTGATGACTGATGCTCGGCCACTACTGCTGCTACTACAGAGTATTCTTCCCCTTGGTTCCTCTTGAAGCTTGGGGATGTAGTTACATGCTCATGAGAGTACTGTAGTCGACTTAACAGTGATGTACTTTGTAATATACTTTTTGCTACCTTGCTCTCCCAAAGGAGCTTTCAAGCTACTGATCTCCTCGACCATCTTCCTTCTGGTATAAAGGAAAGAGCTTCCCGAGAGCCCCTACGCGACCTTCCACTTGCAGAGAGTCCTGCCGATGTAGCTCTTGTTCTTCTTCATTATCGAGGTCCTCCCTTTCCTCTGATCAACAATGAAAGTTTCATTCAAGTCGTCCCCTTAGCGAAAGCACTAAGTAAGCAAACTACCTTAATGAAATAGGAAAGCGGCTGAAAAGAAAGACATTTTTCGATAGTGATTCAAGGTGAAGTAAATCCCCTATATCTGATAGCTATAACTGGCCTTCTTCTTACAGAGAAATGCCCCTATTGCGAATGTCACACCCCGACCACGTGGAATAACCAAACATGGCGGAAAAGTCGGGGAGTGTTGTAACAGAATCATTGTTTCATAACACATGGAAATTGAAATATTGTTTTAAAGATTAAAAGTGTTACAATGTCTTAACAAACAAAGAAATACAACATAATTAACTAGTCTTGCATCTTTTAATGTCACTAAAGCCCAAGTCTGCCTATGTGTATCTTGATCATCTTATGCAACAGCTCCTGAAAAACACATGTGAAAATAGGTACGTCAGCAAAAAAATGCCTGTGAGATACATAGGTTTTGTGAAAATAGGATTCATGACTTGAGTTTGAAGAAACTGTTTGATAAAGAGTAGCCATGAATCTTGTTGAGTGTTTGCTTTCATAAATCGTTCGAAAAGTGATAAATAAACCAAATGATATATATGTATAAAGAAATAGTGCATGGTTAAGTGAATAACCATGTGAAATGAGTTTGTATAAGTTAAGTTCTTTGTAAAACAATGTTTATGTAAAGATGTATTGTAGATGTAATATGTCTAAACTGAAATGGTTTAAATAACGCTAGGATATGTAATACCATACAAACACTTATATATAGGAAGTACCAGCGGCGTATCCACCATGCTTGTATCATATTACACATGCCTCGTTACTTAAATAACTTACCCAAACAACCACCAAGATGTAATGTTTATGTTTAGTCAATTGTCTATTGTCAAATATGAATCATGTCAATGGATACAAACGGTTCAACAGTTACAAACGATTCACACGGTTCAACGGTTACAAACGGTTCACATAGTCAAATAGTTACAAACGGTTCAAAATGTAATATAATGTGTTCATATGCTGGATGAGCACATGCAACACGATGTAATGTAATTCAATGTACTAAGTATGCACACAATGGGCATACATAGCATAAAATGTACATGTAAAACAAAGTACTAAGTACGCACACAATGGGCATATGTAGCATGAAATGTAATGTAAAGCAATGTACTAAGTACGCACACAATGGGCATACATAGCATGAAATGTAATGTAAAACATGTACTATAATGTACTAACGAACATAGCAGGTATATGATGGAAAAACATGGAAAGCATGAAAGTAACAAGTAGGCACATGTGTTTCACCCCAAAACAGTTTGAAAACAGTAAAAGAAGGGTCTATGTACTCACTTGAGATTGCTCAGACGTCCTAAGATGAAACCTAATATAGGTAACTAATATAGGTAACTACGTTAATAAACCGGACCTAAATCGGAGGATCGGATAGGATGAGGGTTCGTAAACCAACTGAGTATGAAAACTCATGTAATATGGTTTAACAAAGCCTACATACTAAATGAAACCTAACCTAAGTGCTTACAACCCATTACGACCCGTTTAGGTAGCTTATGCTACTTTAACGCGTCGTTCGCGTGAAACGCGTTCGGACCACCTAACTAGTCTTATGCCAAGTGTTATATGCCTAAACATGTTACATAATCAGTTATGTGACAAAAGTTTAGGTTACATATGCTAATTACCAATTATACATGAAAAGGGTATTCTGGTAATTTACCTAAGGCATGTAAACTACCTATCATACAACTACTTAAACGAAGCGACCATAAGGTATAACCTCGGAAGGTTATTCCCTATATACAATGGTCACCTAATGTGTTTGGTCGGATCCTAATGATCGACCAAATGGGTCGGGTTCGAAGGTATAAGCGATTTATCAGATCGCTTACCCTTACGACCCTAGACAACGTGGTAATCAGTAGGCATAGTCACAAGGGACTATAACCATCGTGATTACGCTCACGTTGCAAAGTTCTAACGAACTTCGCATTGACCATAAACTGGTCAATGCAGAAAGTCAAACAAAGTTTGACTTTCGGACTCGAAAAACAATAAAAGAACGAAGGAACACTTACAAAGGGTCCCCGAATGCTAATCTAGATCAAAATAGCTCAGGTATGAAACAAAGGTTTCAACTTAGAGCACATTAGATCAGATTCTTGTGAGGAAAAGTGAAGGGTGGAGGTGGGTATTTATAGTTTTCGGTTCACCGTTAGGATCGTTTCTTGGAAAAGGGGGCACGATCTAAGCCGTACACTTGTCGGAAAGTTGTGGTAGCTCATTTGCCACCCACCATAAGGTTTTGACACTTGGCATTGGCCTTTGGAAGGGTTAAAGGCTGGGAACAGCTGAGAAAACAAGTTTCTGCATATCTGACCCCTGCTTACGGACCTCAACACTCCCAATGTTGAGGTCCGTAAGGACCTAGTTTGGCAGATTTACAGTTTCAATCCCTGCAGCCTCAAAACTTGGTTTTCGATGCGTTTTTGACACGTTTAAGCCCCGTTAACCCCATTTCAAAGCTCTAAAATGAAGTTAAAGTATAGGGAAATTAAAATGTGCTCAAAAATATATCGGATGTCAGTTCGTTTGGCCGTACGGTTGCGTTGTTCGGTTAATTACGACGGAATGCGCATAAGCGCGAAAAACGATCCAAATGACGCGACGAATGGATTTTTTCTCATGCCAAACACTGAAATAAAATATTTTAGTGCTTACATAAATTTTTGGATGTCCAGATGTATTCAGAACCTAAGTTATGCGGGAAAGTGCAAACTTATGCACTTTTTGACACTTTTAGTCCCTGAATGACCCAAAAGTTTATTTTAGCACACCGAACCCCTCAAAGCCTATTTCTAAGCTATGTGAAGGATATTTATGGTATGTTTAACTTATGGTCATGTTCCGGAATGTCTGTTACAGATCAAATTGGCATACTTTCACAGTTTGTCAAATTTAGTCCCTGTAGACGAATTAACTTGTTTTTTTGCCATACCAAAGCCTTCAAAACTTATTTCTAAGTTATGTAAAGGTTATTTAAGGTATGTTAAGTATATGTTGATGTTCCAGAGTATTTTTCGCGTTAAACTGATTATATTTACGCATCAGTGCGCGTAAAACCTTCCAGAAAGCGATTTAGAGCTTGAAATCGATCAAGAGTTGATATGTGCAAAAGATACACATATTTATACAAGTCCAAAGTATGAAATACAATATTTCATTGATTTGGTATTTGTTTGTTGGTCGCAGGGACCCAGGTGTCACAGTCTCCCCTACTTTAGGAAATTTCGTCCCGAAATTAATTCGTAGGAGTCTGTCTGTGACTTTGTGTCAAATAGTCATCAAAGATATGTAAAGCATAATCTTGTCATTTTCCTTAAAGGATATTTTTTAGAAGCAAACATGAACGAACGAAGTCATTTTCTTCAACGGGTTCTTCAGAAATGGAAAATAAAGGAGTTAACTAAACGGATATTCTTTTCCCTCAACGGATAATCTTAAGAAACGAAAATGAACTAACAGAGTCATTTTCAACGGTTGCTTCCTCAGGTATGGAAATGAAGGATTTAACAACGGATATTCATTTCCTTAACGAAAAATCTTCAGAAACGAAAATGAACTAACGGAGTCATTTTCAACGGTTGCTTCCTCAGGTACGGAAATGAAGGATTTAACAACGGATATTCATTTCCTCAACGGATAATCTTCAGAAACGAAAATGAACTAACGGAGTCATTTTCAACGGTTGCTTCATCAGAGTTGGAAATGGAGAAATAATCAACGGATATTCATTTCCTCAACGGATAATCTTTAGAAACGAAAATGAACTAACGGAGTCATTTTCAACGGTTGCTTCCTCAGGTATGGAAATGAAGGATTTAACAACGGATATTCATTTCCTTAACGAAAAATCTTCAGAAAGGAAAATGAACTAATGGAGTCATTTTCAACGGTTGCTTCCTCAGGTACGGAAATGAAGGATTTAACAACGGATATTCATTTCCTCAACGGATAATCTTCAGAAACGAAAATGAACTAACGGAGTCATTTTCAACGGTTGCTTCATCAGAGTTGGAAATGGAGAAATAATCAACGGATATTCATTTCCTCAACGGATAATCTTCAGAAACGAAAATGAACCAATGGAGTCATTTTCAACGGTTGCTTTATCAGAGTTGGAAATGGAGAAATAATCAACGGATATTCATTTCCTCAACGGATAATCTTCAGAAACGAAAATGAACTAACGGAGTCATTTTCAACGGTTGCTTCATCAGAGTTGGAAATGAAGGATTAAACAACGGATATTCATTTCCCTTGACGGATACTCTTCGGAACGAAAATGAACAAACGGAGTCATTTTCCTCAACGGGTATTCTTCAGAATTGGAAATGAAGGATAAACGGATATTCATTCCCTTAACGGATATTCTTCAGAAGTGAAAAATGAACAGCTAGTTCATTTTTTCCTCAACGGATGCTTCATCAGAATTGGAAATGAATAGGGTTAACTCTAGATACATGATAGAACTTGCTGTGATTTCTGTGCACTAAATTCCATACTTATGTATGCATCCATAATTACGTAATTCCTTGCACAGTCCGCACAGTTCGTTTCGTAATGTTGTGGGGAAGGATATCAAACTTGTGATGAGGGTGACTAGACTACCATAGGGTCCTTTTAATTAGATTGACAAGGGATCTTCTTAGTTAGGCCACCAAGGAGTCCTTTCAGCTATATCATCACATAATATTCCTAACCAGATTTTTTTGGATCAATCTGTTTAACTAGACCACTAAAGGGGTCTAATTATGAAGTAGTACTTTATAATCCAAGGGACTTATCTACAACGTAGAAGTCCATTAAGGATTTTAGGTAGTACCTTTGGGTATCCTACTATGAATCTCTTGTACAAGGATATGTAAGATTCTACGAGGATTTGGAAAACATAATTTGGATCATCCAACACATAAAAGGGAACACATAAGCACATAATCACATAATTGTTTAATTTTTATCATCTTGTTATTGATTGCTATTAACTTGGCACCTCGTACTTCGTTTCTCTTGGAAGAAACGGGTACTTCGGATTTTCATGGAAAACGCAAGAGTTCATACAATGGATTACATAATTTGGATCATCCAACACATAAAAGAATGAAGGAACACTTACAAAGGGTCCCCGAATGCTAATCTAGATCAAAATAGCTCAGGTATGAAACAAAGGTTTCAACTTAGAGCACATTAGATCAGATTCTTGTGAGGAAAAGTGAAGGGTGGAGGTGGGTATTTATAGTTTTCGGTTCACCGTTAGGATCGTTTCTTGGAAAAGGGGGCACGATCTAAGCCGTACACTTGTCGGAAAGTTGTGGTAGCTCATTTGCCATCCACCATAAGGTTTTGACACTTGGCATTGGCCTTTGGAAGGGTTAAAGGCTGGGAACAGCTGAGAAAACAAGTTTCTGCATATCTGACCCCTGCTTACGGACCTCAACACTCCCAATGTTGAGGTCCGTAAGGATCTAGTTTGGCAGATTTACAGTTTCAGTCCCTGCAGCCTTAAAACTTGGTTTTCGATGCGTTTTTGACACGTTTAAGCCCCGTTAACCCTATTTTAAAGCTCTAAAATGAAGTTAAAGTATAGGGAACTTAAAATGTGCTCAAAAATATCTCGGATGTCGGTTCGTTTGGCCGTACGGTTGCGTTGGTCGGTTAATTACGACGGAATGCGCATAAGCGTGAAAAACGATCCAAATGACGCGACGAATGGATTTTTTCTCATGCCAAACACTAAAATAAAATATTTTAGTGCTTACATAAATTTTTGGATGTCCGGATGTATTCAGAACGTAAGTTATGCGCGAAAGTGCAAACTTATGCACTTTTTGACACTTTTAGTCCCTGAATGACCCAAAAGTTTATTTTAGCACACCGAACCCCTCAAAGCCTATTTCTAAGCTATGTGAAGGATATTTATGGTATGTTTAACTTATGGTCATGTTCCGGAATGTCTGTTACAGTTCAAATTGGCATACTTTCGTAGTTTGTCAAATTTAGTCCCTATAGACGAATTAACTTGTTTTTTTTTTGCCATACCAAAGCCTTCAAAACTTATTTCTAAGTTATGTAAAGGTTATTTAAGGTATGTTAAGTATATGTTGATGTTCCAGAGTATTTGTCGCGTTAAACTGATTATATTTACGCATCAGTGCGCGTAAAACCTTCCAGAAAGTGATTTAGAGCTTGAAATCGATCAAGAGTTGATATGTGCAAAAGATACACATATTTATACAAGTCCAAAGTATGAAATACAATATTTCATTGATTTGGTATTTGTTTGTTTTTTTTTGGGTAAAGGGTTACCCCGGTGATTTTATTTCATTTCAAAAACAAACAAGTAGATGGCTGAGAATACCTTCTAATTCTCTTAGTGGCATATCACTAAAGAGTTCAACAAAAAAGACCAAAGACACAACCAATTACATCAAAAACAAATAAAATATTGGTCTTCAATCGTCATCCAAGAAATCTTCCTTATCCATCTTCCACTCTTCCAAAAAGCGCTTGACATTAGACGTTTGCTTGTACTTGAAAGAGATTAACTTAGCTCGGACTGTGTTGATAATGTGATCAGCCACCTTTTCTGGAGGTCTCAATCGGTTACTAAAAAATTTAGAGTTTCGTTCACTCCAAACAGCATAAGCTGCAGCCGCAACCACCAATCTACCCGCAACAGACATAACTGACTTCGACTTAGCTCTAGAGATCAACCAAGCCGAAATATCCCCCCATGATTCTATAACCGATTCCATGTTAACTTTCTGACGAACTTTATGCCATACCGATTTCGAGTATGGGCATTCAAAAAACAAATGCTCATGAGTCTCTAGCTCCGAATAGCATAACAAGCAGCACATAAGATTCATTGAGCCCAAAACAGCGTGATTCCACCTCATAATCCGATCTTGAGTCCAAAGTTTATTCTTGAAAATAAGCCAACACATGAAAGAATGTTTCGGAATATTAAAAGATGACCATACCACTTTCACCCACGGTTTTGGTTGGTCTCGAACCCGGACAGCATCCCATACTTCCTTTGACGAAAACGGAGCAAGCTTCCCATCCTGTTTCATCCATAGAACTCTATCTTGAGTATCGGATAACATAAGAGGCCGAAGTTGGAATAATGTCGGAAACACACTCCTCCAATCTTCCGGCCATACCCATTGACCATCAATAACCGCATCCTTGACTTTTGACTTGACTGTAAACCCATACCGGGCCATCTGACGCGGGGACACTAGTTGTCTAAGCGGGCATTCATTTGTCCATTTATCAAACCATAGAAAAGTGCTATTGCCATTACCAATCTTACTCCACAAATGATTGCGAAATTTATCCCTACACTTCATTAATTTTTTCCATCCCCATGGGGAGTTGGCTTGAACCGGAATGTCCCAAAGACTACGGCCACGCAGCCTATGCAACAATATCCAGTTTGTCCATAGCGAGTTCCTGCCCGAGACAATACTATAAATGTGGTAGGCCATCAACGACTTGTTAACATCCGCGATCCGTCTTATTCCTAATCCTCCTTCCAGCTTTGGAAGACAAACCTCTTTCCAAGCCACTTTGGCTCTACCTGTCGATCCCATGCCCTGGCCCCATAAAAATTGTTTCATCTTGGTTTCCAACTCCTTAATGATACTAGCCGGTAAAATGAAAACCGAAGCCCAGTACACATGAATAGAGGAGAGGACCGAAAGAATCAGCTGAAGTCTTCCCGCAAATGATAGAAACCTGTTTTTCCAGTCATTGATGCGTTTAGACATTCGCTCCACCAAAACTTTGCAGTCTTTGATCAAAAGTCGTGAAGCAAGTAAAGGAACCCCTAAATATCTAATAGGAAGTCTCCCTTCATCAAAAGGCACCAACTCAGCAATTCTGGTCTTAGTAGATAATGGAACATTACAAAAGAATATTGTACTCTTTGCATTGCTAGGAACTAAACCAGAAGCTTCCTCGAACTGTTTCAAGGAACGCATAACAACCTTAACCGAGCCAACATCCCCTCTAGCAAATAAGAACAGATCATCAGCAAAACACATGTTGATTATCATTTGCTTCTCACATTTATTATGGAACCTAAACGAGGAATCCAGTTGAGCGGCTTTGTTGAGCATCAGCGTTAAAACTTCCATGACAATAGTGAATAAATAGGGGGACATTGGATCCCCTTGACGCAACCCTCGCTTTCCTTTGAAATAACCATGAACATTACCATTAATACTTAAAGAAAAGGATGTAGTAGTGATACACTCCATAATCCAACCAATAAATCGATGCCGAAAACCAAAACCATGCAAAACATCACGAAGAAATCTCCAGTCCACTGTATCATACGCTTTTTGGATATCCACTTTCATTGCACATCGAGGAGGACCCGTTTGACGATGATAATAATTTGGTATTTGTTTGTTGGTCGCAGTGACCCAGGTGTCACAGCGAATCTCTCTCATAAGAAAGAAGAGAGCTAGCATAAGAAGAGCTACCAGCTATACTACCAAAAGAGTAGCTACTATCAGTCCTAAAGAGCCAGTATCCGTCCTTCACTCTTAACTTCAGGAAAGGATAGACCTTAGCGCTTCCTCTTGATCACAGTAATGCGGGAAGTCTGGCTAAAGGAAGATAGCATCATAAAGAGATGAAAAAAAGAAAAATGAAGGCGTCAGCGAGGGACCTCTATAAAGTCATTATCTGATAGCTTTCACAGGGCTTCTTGCAAAAGATAAATTGACATAGAGAGTGACTGATTCCAGGCTTTGTATCTTCGGTTTCATCTTATAGGCTGACTTGCATCACTCTAATAGGATTCCTTGCTTGCATCATATCGTACGAATAAGGCATTAGAGAGCCCTTTCTCTTCCTTTATTCGGCGCAGGAAGAAATTCCAACTATGCTGCCTTCTAACGATAGGACTGGAATCTGAGCTCCTAGGCAAAAGCTTGAAGCTTGAAGACAGAAAAAAAGAGATTAACGGGATGCTTTATAGTCGAAGTTGTGCCTAATGCTTAATCTAACTATTAGGTACTCTTCTAGAGAAAGACTCAATCTGCCCAATACTATACGCTAGGAAGAACTTGATTAGGGTAGTAGCCCAGCTCTTGAAGGGGGAAGCACATAACTAATAGGGTTCAGGCTTATACGATTCATGTTTGTCACACCCCCAAAATCCACACGCGGAGTATCACCGCCTGGAGGCGTGACATGACCAGGATCAAGCCACCAATCATATCGAACATTGTAAGTAATAAATAAAAGTCATTCATCAATACGAAAGGTGTTCAAAACCAAAACATAATCAAGTGTGTAGCGGAAGCATAAATGTAAAAACCCAACATAAGTATTAAGTTTGTAATGTCATAAATGTTAACATGGCATCCACGATCCATGTCCCACAACGACTGCGCCTCCCTGTGCAAGCTCCATGTGTAGTTATCGACCTACAAGGCATGTAACAACGAGTCAACAATAAAGTTGAGCGAGTTCACAGTTGGTTGTTTAGTTATAGTATTCGATTCGTAAACCGTATATTCGTTTAGTAAACCATGTATCGTATTAATTTGTATCGCGGTCTCCCAGACATGTGTGCGAAGATTAGTGGGGGTTTCCCAGGTATCCTAGACTAGTTGTATTTGTATTTGTATCGCGGTCTCCCAGACATGTTTGCGAAGATTAGTATTCGTATCGCGGCCTCCTAGGCATGTGTGCGAAGATTAATGTTTGTATCGCAGCCTCCTAGGCATGTATGCGAAGATTAGTGGGGGCTTCCCATGTATTACTAGTCTAGTTGTATCTATGGGTGTCCTTCCCTTAACAAGGACAGTAGTACGTATTCCAGTAGCGATAAAAGTACAAGTATCATTCAATCCCATTCCCAACCCCGGGAATCCCATGCCTTGGTAAGAGTGTGAACTCACCTTGGTTTGCTCGGTATGCTAAGTTATGTGTTCACAAGTAGTCAGTCAAGTCCTATAGTGTGCATGTATACTCAATCAGTTCAAGGTCGTAAAGTATCACGTACAATCAGTATTACAGAGTGATTTGGCAGTTAACATCAAATATCACATAAACAGTTTGTCAATCATACCAGGTTCAAAGTTACATGCAAGTTCCTTAACCTAGTTATCATGCCCAACAGAGTTAATGTATTTGTTAACTGAGTTAATAAGCTTAACGAATTTAAAAACTTAGCATGATTAGAATACATAATAGGAATAGTAAACTGACAGTGCTAGTTAACTAACAGAGTTAACAAACAAAGTTAATAAGCTAATAAAGCTAACTACTTAACAGAGTTACATTATTTAGCAGAGTTAATGAACTAATAGAGTTAACTGAACTAACAGAGTTAATGTTTAACAGTTTTAACGTGCCACAACACTCAACGAAAACATGCAAGTGGCGAAAACACATCATCAGTGACGAAATCACCAGCAACGAAATCACCAGGGGTTTTCGTTGGTTTTCCGTTTTCGTCGGGGGAGGGATTTCGTCGGCTATAGGCATGGCGAAAACACTAATTGGCGAAATCACTAGGGTGCCGAAATCCCAAAGTGATTTTGTCAGGCTTGGGTTTTGATGAAAACACTGTTTTCGTTTGCTCTTGATTTCGACGGGTACTTCATCAACATCAACACATCAGTTATGTAATAACCCTAACCCTAACCCTAAACATCACTCACAGTTGCATGATCAGTTATCGATGAACCCATTTAATCAAATCATGATATGTAACATATAAACTACCAAATCATTGTGGGACCAAGATCATAATTCAATCAGCATATCATTCATTAACAGACACACACTGTTGATCAAATCATCCAATATACAAGACAGTTCGTAGATAATATATATATACATAGGGAGGGGCTCATGCGAGAACCACCCTTATTGTGAGAACCTTGAGAACCAATGTGAACACAACCTAAAATAGCTAAAAAAACCTAACCCCACCCCCCCCCCCCCCAAAAAAAAAACCTAACCCCCCCCCCCCCAAAACCTAAACCCCCCCCCCCAAGCTAAATGCTAAAAAAAAACCTAAAAAAACCTAAAAAAAACCTAACCCCACCCCCCCCCCCCCCCCAAAACCTAAACCCCCCCCCCCCCCCAAGCTAAAATGCTAAAAACTAAACCCCCAAAAAACCTAAAAAAATCTAAAAAAAATCTAAAAAAATCTAAAATTTTTTTTTTGAATTTTTTAAAATTTTTTATGTTAAAATCGCTACTTTTAGAAGCAAAAAAAATTTTTTTTTTTAGAAAAAAAAAAATTTAAAAAATTTTTTTTTTTTTTGCTTCGAAAAGTAGCGATTTTTTTTATAAAAAATATTAAAAAATTCAAAAAAAAAAATTTTGTGTGATTTTTAGCTATTTTTAGGCATTTTTGGTGTGTTCACATTGGTTCTCGCGGTTCTCACAATAAGAGGTGGTTCTCGCATGATCTTCTCCCTATATATATATATCGGTCACGAGTCACCGCAAAACTCACGATTCAAAGCATCTAGATTCTCACCCTAATCATCATCATTTCTTTTATCAATTCCAACATCAATGGACGACAATTGTTAATGTTCTCATGTTGTGATTGGACCAAAATATGTAGTGGGCTGCCACATTAATCACATGATTCTAACAGGTCACATAACCTAATGTCAAACAATCTAATCACTCCCCAACAAAGTCACGTAAAGAGTTAATTCATGGTAACAAACAATAGTTCATGCTGAATTCAATCAAATAACTAACAACAGTTGGTCACTAACCCAAACAGAGGAGGCAGTAAATTGATTGGTGATTGAGGCTCGAATGCTCAAGACTGCCGTCGGCTTCGAAGGATAGCGAGAGAGAATATGAGAGGTGGTTAGGGTTTTGCCAAATAATGTTCTCGCATAAAGGTTTGGAATAATATTTAACTGGTTCACCACTGGGCCTAAAGCCCATTCGGTTTTCGGCAGTTAGCAATGGACGAAAACACTAAAGTGTTTTCGGACATTGGGTGTTTTCGGGTGGGGCATTAGGGTTGGGGTGATTTCGGCAAAAGGTTCCAATTTGCTGATATAAAGCATGTCACAAATACAAAACATATATTACATACACGCTAAATGCACACCATATAAATCATATAAATCACAATACAATTTAACCTATTACGAACGTGTACAGTTGTGAACAAGTCGTGTCCATAAACAATCTAAACAATTAACGTGCAATAGTGCGAAGATGGAATCTTGGAAACTCGAGTTGTCACATTATCCCCAACTTGAAAGAAATTTCGTCTCGAAATTTAGCACGTGGTTACTGAGGAAGCTAGTTGTGTTGTATAGTTTGCTGGTTTTCCTGGGGTGTCACATCATCCCCCCGTTGATTTGGAATTTCGTCCCGAAATTCTGTAGCAGCTTCAGCATCAGTAGTGGTTGCACTGTTTCCGAATAACTGGGGATACTTGAGTTTCATTTGATCTTCTCGTTCCCAGGTAAACTCTGGGCCACGACGGGAGTTCCAACGAAGTTGAACAAGAGGTATTCTGGTGTGCTTGAGGACCTTAACATCCCGGTCCGTGATTTCAACTGGTTCTTCGATGAAATGCAAGTGTTCGTCGATAGTGAGCTCCTTCAAAGGAACTATGAGGGTCTCATCTGACAGACACTTCTTCAGATTCGACACGTGGAAAACGTTGTGAACTGCACCGAGTTCTGCTGGTAGGTTCAGTTTGTAGGCCACTTTGCCTATTCTTTCTATGATTTCGAACGGTCCGACATACCGCGGATTGAGCTTGCCTCGTTTGCCAAAACGAACTACACCCTTCCAGGGCCAGACTTTGAGTAGCACTCGATCCCCAACCTGGAACTCGAGTGGTTTCCTGCGCTTATCAGCGTAGCTTTTCTGACGGTCACGGGCTGCCGCCATGCGTTGTCGTATCTGTGCAATCCTTTCAGTAGCATCAACTACAAGCTCTGGACCTGTGATCTGACTATCGCCCACCTCTGCCCAACAGAGAGGTGATCGACATTTACGCCCGTATAATGCCTCGAATGGAGCGGCTTGGATGCTGGTGTGGTAACTGTTGTTATACGAAAACTCCACTAACGGAAGATGTTTTTTTCCCAGCTGTTGCCAAAATCGATTACACATGCACGCAGCATGTCTTCCAGAGTTTGAATAGTGCGCTCAGACTGCCCATCCGTCTGAGGGTGATAAGCTGTGCTCATGTCTAATCGAGAGCCAAAAGATTTGTGCATTGCTTGCCACAGTTCCGAAGTAAAACGTGCATCACGATCAGAGATAATAGAGGTCGGCACCCCGTGCCTTGAGACAACTTCCTTGAGATACACGTCTGCTAGAGTGGAGAACTTATCCGTTTCCTTGATAGCCAAGAAGTGTGCAGACTAAAAATTGTGATGCACCAGAAACCCTAGTTTTCTCTCAAGCAAATGGAGGAAAACGGCGCCCCACAAATCCTATGACCAAATTTCGTGATTTCTTCTTGCTAATGAGGATTGATTGTGTGATTAGGGTCTCTTGATTCCTGATTTCCAATTCCAATTCAGGTTAGTCAATAAGAATCCGTTTTTATACATTAGGGTTACGTTTTTTATCCTTCCTTTTTGCAAGTTTCATTGGCTGCTGTTGTGTTTGGGTTCATTGGTTGCTTGTGTTTCGTAATTGTTTGGGTTTTATCAAGAGAGAGTGATTGAATTGCAGTAAACATTCATTTAATTTCAAGATTGGCTGAGTTTTCTTGGTCGTTTTTTGGGTTTGACGAATTAGGGTTTCAAGTTAGAGGTGACGGCTGATTGTATTGACGAATTAGGGTTTCTTAATAACCTGATTTGGATTCAATCTTTGGCCGCAATTCAGATTCAAGCAAGTTAACGTTCTGAAGGGTTGTGGCTGCTGAAATGGATGAACAAAATGCAGACAACGTAAACGTCTTTGCGAGGAAGATAAAGAATATTGACGGTAAAACTTTTGAGCCAAAACTAACGTCAAATATAGCTGCGAGGGTTTCCGAATTGAGCAAGAAGGTAACCTTTATGCTGCCACTAGATGATGATGAACAGGTTGGTCGGTCTGATTCTCCTAATCAGCAGTATGCTAAGGTTCTTGATAAAAGAAAGGTAGCTTTTGTGCTCCCGTTGAATGATGTTAGTCCTATCCCTCGAGCTACTTCTCAATCGTACGCTAATGTTGTGTCAAACAAACAAGCTGACCAGGGTGGTGTTAACATGGATTCTGGATCGAATGCTCAAAAATCAGCTAGGAATGCTAATGAGTCGGCTGATCAAACTCCTAAAATTAATTTTAGGTCGCTAAAGTCGGATGTCTCCTTGGAAGGAGTGGATGTAGTTTTACCAATTGATTCTGTTCGTCAGGTTAACAGCAGGTTAGCAAATACTCTTTATGGTTACTTCCTGGGGGATAGAATTGATTATCCGGTTGTTGAATATTTTGTGAAAACAAATTGGAAAAACATGGTTTTCAGAAAATTATGATGAATTCGAATGGGTTTTTCTTCTTCAAGTTTGAAGATAGTCAGGGTATGAATAATGTTCTTGAAGGGGGTCCTTGGCTGATTCGGAACAAACCTCTTTTCCTCAACACTTGGTCCCCTACAAACACTCTTAAAAAAAGAAGATATTAAAAAGGTTGCGGTTTGGGTGAAATTGCATGAGGTTCCTCTAGCGGCGTATACTGATGATGGGTTAAGCATGTTGGCATCTAAAATTGGTTCTCCTTTGCGGTTGGATTCGTATACTATTGATATGTGCAACGAGGCTTGGGGACGAAGCAGCTATGCTAGGGCCCTCATTGATATCTCTGCTGAACATGACTTTAAAGAGGTCCTAACCAAGGCTATTCCTGAGTTGGATGAGAACAAGTATGTCAATGAGACGATTCGTGTGGAATATGAATGGAAACCCCCGAGATGTGCCCACTGTTGTGTATTTGGGCATGATTCTGAGGAGTGTCCAAAATGCATTCGATCGACAGTGAAACCTCCTACAAACAGTCCGAAAGTAGATGAGGATAGTTATACGGAAGTCAAGACAAAGAAGAATGTAAAGAAGAGCGGTTTTCAAGTTAACAACCAAAAGCCCAAGTTTGAATATAGACCTGTGGATAAAAAGAAAAAGGCAGTGAGTTCTTCCTACGTGAATGCGCGGTGCACTAGTTCATCCAAGGTTCAAACACACAATTCGTTTAGTGCTCTTGGGTTTGTTGGGGGGAATGGGGGTTCCTTCCAGGGGAGATATAAAGGGGGACGTGAGCTAAATGAGGAGTCTGACGATGACGAGGTAGAGGTTGTATATGATGAAACAAATGAGTTTATGACATCGGGTACATATCCTACGTCTTCCAGTACAGGGGCAAGCACCTCTCACATAAAGTTGTCCAATGGATAGGTGGCTTCTGTTTCATGCTAAGGGGCTGCCGGTTGGTAGCAATTTCATTTTTGATGATGGCGGTTGACGTCGTTTGTTTGATTTTTTTTCGTTTGTCTACTAGTTAGTCATTATCATGATTGTAGTAGGCTAGATTGAGGTGGTAACTTGGTTTGTTTGCTTTTTTGCTTACATATATGGGGCATGTCCTGTATATGAACTAGTGGGGAACTCATCCTCACTACTTGTACTTATTTGGCGGTTGTCTATAATAGAATCACCGGGGTAACCCTTTACCAAAAAAAAAAAGAAGTGTGCAGACTTTGTGAGTCGATCCACGATCACCCAAATAGTATCATTCCCACGCTGCGATCTAGGCAGGCCAGTGACAAAATCCATGGAAATTTCCTCCCATTTCCATTGTGGTATCTTTGGTTGCTGGAGTAGGCCTGATGGTTTCTGATATTCGACCTTGACTCTCGCACAAGTCAAACACTTGCTGACGTAAGTTGCGATGTGGGCTTTCATGCTAGGCCACCAATACGTAGTTCTGAGATCGTGGTACATTTTATCCTAACCTGGATGTACCGAGTAGCGAGACTTATGGGCTTCCTCCATTACAAGCTCGCGTAAGTTGCCATAAAGTGGGACCCAAATACGCCCCGTTACGTAGTAGGCGCCGTCTTCCTTTTGTTCTAACCGTTTCCTTGAGCCGCGTAGGGCTTCAGCCCTAACGTTTTCTGGTTTCAATGCTTCTACCTGAGCATCTCGTATCTGTGCCGGAAGACTAGACTGGATGGTAAGCTGTAACGCTCGGACGCGCCTAGGTGTAGTGTCTTTTCGACTGAGGGCGTCAGCCACAACATTGGCTTTGCCTGGTACTTGATGGCACATTCGTAATCATTAAGTAGCTTGACCCATCGACGTTGACGCATGTTCAATTCCTTCTGCTTGAAGATATGCTCGAGACTCCTGTGATCGGTGTAGATGGTACACTTGGCACCGTACAGGTAATGTCGCCATATCTTAAGCGCGAAAACAACAGCTCCCAGCTCCAAGTCGTGTGTGGTGTAGTTTCTTTCGTGGATCTTAAGTTGGCGCGAAGCGTAAGCAATGACTTTATCCCGTTGCATCAATACGCAACCAAGACCCTGTATTGATGCGTCACAGTAAACCACGAAATCGTCTGTGCCCCCTGGCAATGAAAGAATAGGTGCGCTGCAGAGTCTATCCTTTAAGTGTTGAAAAGCTGTTTTCTGTGTATTACCCCAACGATAAGCAACACCTTTCTGTGTCAGTAGTGTAAGCGGCTGTGCAATCTTTGAGAAGTCTTTGATAAACCTCCTGTAATAACCCGCCAAACCCAAGAATTGGCGTATTTCTGTTGGTGTGCAAGGTGCAGGCCAGTTCTTAATCGAGTCTACCTTGGATGGATCAACATGAATCCCATCCTTGTTTACCACGTGGCCTAGAAAGTGGACTTCACGAAGCCAGAAGTCGCATTTTGAAAACTTGGCGTACAGCTGTTCTGATAGAAGGAGTTCCAAAATAAGTCGTAAATGCTGCTCGTGTTCCTCCTGACTCTTAGAGTAGATCAGGATGTCGTCGATGAAGACTATGACAAACTTGTCTAGGTACGGCTTGCACACTCTGTTCATGAGATCCATGAAGACTGCAGGTGCGTTTGTTAACCCAAATGGCATAACTAGAAACTCGTAGTGGCCGTAGCGAGTTCTGAATGCTGTTTTGGAGACGTCTTCATCCCAGACTCTCAGCTGATTACCTGACCTCAGATCAATCTTTGAGTAGTAGCTCGACCCTTGTAGCTGATCGAATAAATCATCAATACGTGACAGAGGGTAGCGATTCTTTACGGTCACCTTGTTGAGTTCGCGGTAATCTATGCACATACGGAAGGTACCGTCTTTCTTTTTCACAAATTAAACTGGAGCTCCCCAAGGCGAAGAGCTAGGACGAATGAAACCCTTATTCAAGAGTTCTTGCAATTGCTTAGACAGTTCTTCCAGTTCAGTTGGAGCTAAGCGATACGGTGCACGAGCTATTGGTGCTGCTCCTGG
The DNA here is from genome assembly GCA_030545235.1 of Helianthus tuberosus. NCBI lineage: Eukaryota > Viridiplantae > Streptophyta > Magnoliopsida > Asterales > Asteraceae > Helianthus > Helianthus tuberosus. The sequence goes on along the minus strand of CM060412.1, from coordinate 103,790,282 downwards.
AGCTAGTTCAATCTGGAATTCAACCTGGCGATGAGGCGGTAGCCCAGGTAAATCTTCAGGAAACACTTGAGGAAAATCGCGCACTACTGGAATATCCTCTAATCTCTTCTCTTTCGTTGATGCATCAGTAACAAGTGCCAAAATGGCGGTGTGGCCCTTTCGCAAACACTTCTGAGCCTTCAGGAAGGAGATGATGCCAACCACGACACCACTCTTGTCGCCTTGAACTTCGAGAGGTTCTTTACCAGAACGGGGAATACGAACATTCTTTTCCTTGCATAAGATCTCTGCTTGTTGTTGGGATAACCAATCCATTCCAATGACGATGTAGAAACTACCCAGAACTATGGGAATGAGATCGATAGAAAAAGTCTGACCAGCGAGGATAAGATTACAACCCTGAACTATGTGTGTGGCCTCTAGACTTTTACCCTTAGCTAACTCTACAACATGTTTTGTGTTCAAAAGTGTTGGTGTACGCTTGAGCATTTGACTAACTTTCAGAGACATGTAACTGGTATCCGCACCCGAATCAAATAATACAGTAACATAAAAGTCGTCGAAGAAACTTACCCATTACCACGTTAGGATCATTCCTTGCATCACCCTGACCCAGCACAAATGCACGACCCCTGGCGCCATTATTTCCATCATTGTTTCCCCCGTTGTTGTTTCCATTGCCCTGATTATTGTTGTTGTTATTCTGATTCCGGTTTAACTGGGGGCAATCCCGCTTGAAGTGGCCTTCAGCCCCACACTGAAAGCATCCCTTGTTGCCTCGCTGTTGTTGTTGCTGCTAGTTTCGTGGGGCTGGTGGTTGTTGTTGCTGGTTCTGATTCGCAGGTCGTGAGCTCCTGCAATCTTTAGCCTCATGACCCATCTTGAGACACCGCTGACAACGACCCTTGTTGCACTGGCCATTGTGGTGCCTGTTGCATGGGTTGCACCTTGGGAGGTTTCCTCGGTATCCACCCTGTCTTTGATTACCAGAAAATTGCTGACCAGGGCTCTGGTAATTATCAGTCTTTCGCTGCTGTGCCTGAGACTGAGCTGTAGCTGAACCCTTGCTGGAGTCCCCATCCCATTTCCGCTTGTTGTCACTGGGAGTAGCGGAGGTAGTAGCAGTGGTAGTAGCACTGATACGCTTAGGCAGCCTGTTCTGTTCCACTGCCTGATCTGTGAGGCGATGAGCAAGACGTGTAATATCCTGGATATTAGCAAGGTTGGCCGAGGTCACATGACTTTGAATTTCTGGTGCTAGCCCTTTGAGATACAACTCAATACGCTTGATAGGAGGGTCCACCATAGTTGGACACAAGATGGCTAGCTCGTTTGACCTTTTCGTATACGCCTCAATCTCTGACCCCGTCATTTTCAGATTAAAGAACTCCACTTCTAGCTTGTGGATGTCATCACATGTGCAGTATTCTCGCTTGATTAGTTCCTTGAAATCATTCCAAGGGGTGGCGTTAGCAGCTGCCAACCCTAACATTTGAACTTGCGCATTCCACCAAGTCAGCGCAATGCCTTCGAGAGTACCAGTGGCGTACTTCACCCTGCGAGCCTCAGGGCATTCACACATCTCAAATACGGACTCGAGCTTTTCAAACCAATGGAGGAGTCCAACTGCTCCTTCAGTGCCACTGAATGTGCTAGGACGACAGTCCATGAAAGTCTTGAAGGTGCAAACAGGTGGCTGAGCGTGTTGACCTGTTGTGTAAAAGAATCAGGACAAGGTTAAACATAAGAGTTGGTTTAGGAGTGTAGGATCTAAAGATCCTAGTGTGAGTTACGACTGCAGGGTATACCTCCTGCTTGTGCGGCTGCAAGTGCCGCAGCAACTTGTTCGTTAATCAGAGCCGTCAACTAGGCTTGTGTCATGTTAATGCGTCCAGCCATGATCTTCATATCAAAGGCAACATAAGTGAGAGAGGTTCGCGAAAAATGCGATGACAGAAGAGAGTAAGCACACAAGTGTTCTCAAGCAATAGTTGTTACGTTTATCTAAGCATACCATGAGCAAAGTTCTATGTAATCTAGAAAGTAGCCAATGTAAACATGAATAGTAGTACCTAGTGTGTTGAGTCTTGCACGTGGAGCGAAGCGTCGTTGTGGATCGTTGAGCATTGTACAGGTTATAGTCTGGTTTTAATAAAAACATTTTCCCCTTATTAAAACCAAGTTCTCTATAACCAATGGCTCTGATACCAATCTGTCACACCCCCAAATGCTAGTTAACTAACAGAGTTAACAAACAAAGTTAATAAGCTAATAAAGTTAACTACTTAACAGAGTTACATTATTTAGCAGAGTTAATGAACTAATAGAGTTAACTGAACTAACAGAGTTAATGTTTAATAGTTTTAACGTACCACAACACTCAACGAAAACATGCAAGTGGCGAAAACACATCATCAGTGACGAAATCACCAGCAACGAAATCACCAGGGGTTTTCGTTGGTTTTCCGTTTTCGTCGGGGGAGGGATTTCGTCGGCTATAGGCATGGCGAAAACACTAATTGGCGAAATCACTAGGGTGCCGAAATCCCAAAGTGATTTCGTCAGGCTTGGGTTTTGATGAAAACACTGTTTTCGTTTGCTCTTGATTTCGACGGGTACTTCATCAACATCAACACATCAGTTACGTAATAACCCTAACCCTAAACATCACTCACAGTTGCATGATCAGTTATCGATGAACCCATTTAATCAAATCATGATATGTAACATATAAACTACCAAATCATTGTGGGACCAAGATCATAATTCAATCAGCATATCATTCATTAACAGACACACACTGTTGATCAAATCATCCAATATACAAGACAATTCGTAGATAATATATATATATATATATATATATATATATATCGGTCACGAGTCACCGCAAAACTCACGATTCAAAGCATCTAGATTCTCACCCTAATCATCATCATCATTTCTTTTATCAATTCCAACGTCAATGGCCGACAATTGTTAATGTTCTCATGTTGTGATTGGACCAAAATATGTAGTGGGCTGCCACATTAATCACGTGATTCTAACAGGTCACATAACCTAATGTCAAACAATCTAATCACTCCCCAACAAAGTCACGTAAATAGTTAATTCATGGTAACAAACAATAGTTCATGCTGAATTCAATCAAATAACTAACAACTGTTGGTCACTAACCCAAACAGAGGAGGCAGTAAATTGATTGGTGATTGAGGCTCGAATGCTCAAGACTGTCATCGGCTTCGAAGGATAGCGAGAGAGAATATGAGAGGTGGTTAGGGTTTTGCCGAATAATGTTCTCGCATAAAGGTTTGGAATAATATTTAACTGGCCACTGGGCCTAAAGCCCATTCGGTTTTCGGCAGTTAGCAATGGACAAAAACACTAAAGTGTTTTCGGACATTGGGTGTTTTCGGGTGGGGCATTAGGGTTGGGGTGATTTCGGCAAAAGGTTCCAATTTGCTGATATAAAGCATGTCACAAATACAAAACATATATTACATACACGCTAAATGCACACCATATAAATCATATAAATCACAATACAATTTAACCTATTACGAACGTGTACAGTTGTGAACAAGTCGTGTCCATAAACAATCTAAACAATTAACGTGCAATAGTGCGAAGATGGAATCTTGGAAACTCGAGTTGTCACAATGTTACCCCCCGAAGCCCCTATCGCCTGCCTGGAACTCCTGAATTCACTCTTTAACTAGAGGAAGCGCCTAAAAGGGAAGCAACTGGGCTAGACTGCTGATCTTATGGAGTAGTCTGACCCTGGGAAAGAGACTATCATCGCGGCCAAGAATAAACATGCTGTGCCGGGTGACTGGAATCATCTGAGGTCAGCTGAACAGGCTGACAATCGGCAGAAGATGCTGAGCAAAGCTGCTTGAAGTGTGAGGCTGATCCGTAACATCAACCGCAGAAGAATGAGGTTAGAGTTGATGAACAGGAGAAGGCCGCAATACATCTCCATCATCATTCTCCCCCGGGGCTTATTAATCAGGTTAAGGAAAAGATGAAGTGCCCCCATTATAGAGAACATTCAAGGATACGTTGAGTCTCTTGGATTTCACGTCATAGCGTCTATACCCGGACTGAGCAAATCCAAGAAAGACACAAGTGGTTTCCTTGGGGACAATTTCTATCTTAACTGCGTAGGAATATGAACAAAAGACGTGCATCTAAACACTCGAGCCTATAGTACTGCTCCAATAAGAAGTTCGTGAGGTGCCGCTGCAGCTTCTTCCTTCTCTTTTCCCCCCAAAAAAGGATAGAGATGCCTCGTCCCTTCTTTATGCACATCCATATACATAGCCAGACACAAAGGTGTAATCCGGTCAAAATCTGCGGCATTCACTGTGGGTTCTCTTACTTGCTCTAGTGGCTGGCAAAGGCCAACCGAGGGGGGAGAACCAATGGCTCAGGAATCGACTGGTTCCGAGCAGACTCGTGGAGCTTGCAGTTTGGATCATCGTAGAAAGAATAAGAGGAGCTGACCTAGGAAATGACTTAACTTAAAAGACAGATGACGCCCCAGCTTGACTCGAGATCAAGACTCCTTACAGCTCGCACCAATAGCGGAGCGGCCGGAGATTGATTGAAAAGGCGCAGCCCTGCTGCCTCCTAGCCACCTACCTACTCGTGTTCGTAGCTCGGTCGGAGGTCAAGACTGTGGTTCGGTGGGAAAACAGAAGTCGTCCATATCAAGTGATACGTGAATTGCTCAGTAGTGCTTCGCCACTACCGTAGCTGGCGGAAATAGCTTAATTGGTAAAGCATAGCCTTGCTAAGGCTGAGGTTGAGGGTTCAAGTCCCTCCTTCCGCTCCCGGCTTCGTCGTTTAGTGGTAATGAGTGTGCGCCCCTTTAGAGATAGGGGTGAGCAGCAAGCAGCCCCTTGTATAGGGTTCCAAACCAATCTTCCTAATAAGAAGAAAGGGGCAAGCCAAAACCTAGTCCTAACAAGTTGCTGGCTTTTCATCAGCCCTTGCGCGCTAGCCTTTTCCCTTACTAGTAAGGGGCTGCTAGTTATAGCGGGCATTGTACTAGTGAATAGGAAAAGCGAATTGAGATTACTAATTGGATGGAGGTTGAGGATAGAACATGTTCGGTCCCTCGCCCTTATCTCCTTCGCCGGAGACTGCAAATGACGGGAATCCTATACATAAAGAAGAGGTATAAGCATCGCCTCTCGATCCAATCCATCTCCCCTGGCCTCCCCAAAACACTCTTGATACGAAAGAGACCTCTCGCCATAGAGAAGAGATCTAAAGTCTGGGTCCCCTCGATCACCCAAGGTGGCGTTCATTCAATCAATGCTTTTATGCCCTAGCACTAATGACTCTCTTTGGAAAGAAAGGAATGCAGGGAACAAGTCTTTCCTTTCCACTGGTTCTTGAAAGCTCTCAATCCCGGCTTCTCCCATATTGATTCTCTCTCTCGCATCGGTTTTGCATCAGATAATGAGCCCATGCGCAAACTTTCTCTTTTATTGTATTGGCGCCCGATAGGTAGGCTATTAGATTGACTAGAAAGCCTACCATAAAGGTTCCGATTCGAGCGAGAACCCCAACGGGTGAGGCGAGAACATCTTGATCGAAAGCTCCACTGTTCTGAATAGTGAGAGACTTTTTCAAATTTGATCAAATCGATCGATCATTTTTTAATATCTTAGGTGGGCTAACCGACCGAGTTGGGCTGGGCGTCCATGTCACAGAACCTTTCTCTAGCCAGGAATCCCATTATTGATCGAATCGAGGCGGATCCAATTCATTGGCAAATGAAAAATCTGCCATTTTCACACTCAGAAAAACCTAGAAAAGAGGAAGAGTCACTAAGACAAGAGGTATACCTGAGTTTCTAATCGATTGAAGTTTAGTGTAGGTCTTTCTTTTTATTTAGGGTTTTCAGTTTGCTTTCGTTTGTCTCTGTTTACGTTGCATGTTTTCTGTCGATGATAGTATTATGAATTCTAAGCCTGTTAACTCACAAGATCTGCGGGGGAAACCTCCGAATCTCCTAAAGGGACTTGGTAAGAAGGTTAATGGCAGTGATGGTAACCCTATGCTGCCTCGGCGTGGTGTTACTAAGAACTCTAGGAACGATCCAAAGCTGATTAACATTATCGATGAACTAAATAAGGTTACGGTGCCTGTTCAATTGGAGAATGATTTTTTGGCAGATAGCACGACTTCAGTTGGTACAGAAAACTCCTTGGAGGACCAGTTCAGGTATAAGGGTAGCTCGAGTATGCCAGATGTCTTTCAGGACGATGTCTTTAAGGAGACTAAACAGGCTGATAATGTGAACGACTTGGAAGTAAACCTTGAGTTGAACCTGGACACGGCTGCTCAGGATCAGGTTATGGCTGATGATGTGGTGAAACCAATGTCTTATGAAGATTCGGTGGTCAATCCCAAAGCCAGGAGAGTGAACTTCCGAACCCTTGTTAGTGATATCCGTCAGGAGGGTTGTGATATTGTGCTCCCCATGGAATCTGTTCAAGTTGTTCAACATAAACTAGCAAATACCCTGTATGGGTATTTCTTGGGAGATCGTCTTGCTTACCCTGTGGTAGAATACTTTGTAAGAAATAACTGGAAGAAGTTTGGGCTGCAGAAATCTATGATGAACGCAAATGGTTTTTTCTTCTTTTAAATTTGCTGATCGTACAGGAATGTTAGATGTGCTGAAAGGGGGTCCCTGGATTATTCGATCGCAACCGTTATTCCTTAGTGAGTGGTGTCCAACGACTAAACTTGAAAAGGAGGTGAAGAAGGTGCAGGTTTGGGTGAAACTACATGATGTTCCAATTGTAGCCTACATGGAAGATGGCTTAAGTATGATAGCCATTGCGATAGGAGAACCAAAACTATTGGACTCATTCACTACATCAATGTGCTCGGATGCATGGGGACGGAGTAGTTATGCTAGAGCACTTATTGAAATATCGGGAGAGAATGAATTCAAGGACGAAATAGTTATGGCTGTTCCAGTTCTGGAGGGGGAAGGATTTATTAAGGAAACTATGTATGTTGAGTACGAATGGAGTCCGCATAGATGCGCTACTTGCCGTGTCTTTGGTCATTCGGAAGACGGTTGTCCAAAACAAAAGAAAAAACAGGTGAAAGTTGTTCGTGAAGACTACCAGCACAAACCTATGAACCCGGGTAGACGACCAAATAAGGAGGGCCCTGGTGTTGATGACTAGCGATATATGGGGGTTCCTGATAAACGAGTGGCTAAGAAAACGGGATTTCTAGTTAACAAGCCAAAACCTAAGTTTGAGTGTAGACCAGATGGATCTAAACCAAAAAGAGGGTAGAATATGGCATCGTCTGTGAATAATCTGGCTACCCGTAACCGGATTGACGCTTTAAATGTTGTGAGTGAGGATACGGGTCAAGGTAGCAAGGGTTCGGGTGAGATTCCATATGACTCTGATGAGGAGGAGGTTGTCAAGGTGTTTAATGAAACGGATGATTTCATGGTGGAGGGTACTCGGAAGACGAATGAAAACAAAGGGGCAAGCACTCCTTCTCTAGAGGTTTCCAATGGTTAATCTAGCAGCTTGGAACATAAGGGAATTGAACCGTCCTCTCAAACAAATGGAGGTTCGTCAGATGATTAAGGATAATAATCTTAGTTCCTGTGCTATATTAGAGTCTCATGTTGATGTAGCTAAGCTTGATAAAGTATGTCTTGCGGTTTTCCGTAATTGGGAGTGGACGTCTAATGGGGGCAATGTGATAAGGGTACTCGGATCATAATTGGATGGAATTCCTCTGAGGTTGATGTTATGGTTCTAGCTCAAACTTCCCAAGTTGTGCATGTTCAGATTGTTTTTAAGAAGGATAAGCGAATGTTATTTTGTTCTATTGTTTATGCAGCCAACTACTATGTTTCTCGTCGGGATTTGTGGCACCATCTTTCTTTGCATAAAAGCTTTGTTAATGATAAACCTTGGGCTATCTTGGGTGACTTCAATTCAGCATTGAACTTGGAAGATAAATCATTGGGAGCCTCGATAATATCAGCAGGTATGAGAGAGTTCCAAGATTGTGTTGATGATATTGAAGTTTTTGACATAAATCGTACGGGTCTCCACTTTACGTGGAACCAGAAACCGATGCAAGAGCGCTGATTGAGATCTCGGATGATAAAGAGCCACGAGAAGAAATCACAATGGCAATTCCCGAACCGGAAGGGGAGGGTTTCATTAAAGAGACTATGTATGTGTAGTATGAGTGGAACCCGTATAGATGTGCCACATGTTGTGTGTTTGGTCACTCTAATGAGATGTACCCGAAGCAACCAATGAAACCAGCTAAAGCTAAACAAGAGGTTCAAAAGCGCAATGATCAACAAAATAAACCAGTAAAGAAGATGCCTATCGTTGATCAGGAGGGATACACAGAAGTGTATGGGAAGAAAGCTGCTAGAAAGACTGGAATTCCTGTTAACAAACAAAAGTCTAAGTTCGAATATCGTCCTGTGGGGCCAAAACCTAAGGGTGGCGGCAACAATGCTTCAACGTCAAACACTTCCAGGTCGAATAGTCCGTTTGATATTCTTAATGAAGTGGGTGAGGCTTCGGGTACAACTAAGAGAGTTTCGGAGTCGGATAAGGGGCACGTGGATTCAGATGAAGATGAGGTAGTGGAGGTTTATAATGAAATGGATGATTTTATGATGAATGGGACTTTAAAAATTCATAGTAAACAAGGGGCAAGCACTCCTTCTCCAGTCGTTACCGATGGTTAGTATCGCTACGTGGAATATAAGGGGGTTGAACCGCCCTCTTAAACAATCAGAGGTTCGTCAGGCGGTGAAGGATTATAATCTTAGTCTATGTGCTATTTTGGAATCTCATGTTGATATGGGTAAGCTGGATAAAGTTTGTAAATCTGTTTTTCGTTCTTGGGAGTGGACATCCAATGGAGCCAAGTGTGATAAAGGTACTAGAATTATTATTGGTTGGAATCCAGCTATATTTGACGTCATGGTTTTGGCTCAATCTGATCAGGTTATGCACATCCAGCTTATTTTTAAGTTGGATAAAAGAATGGTTTTTGGTTCTATTGTCTATGCTGCTAATTATTATGTTTTGCGTAGAGCTTTATGGCAAAGTCTTTCCATGCATAAAGCTCTGGTTGGCAATAACCCTTGGTTTATTATGGGTGACTTCAACTCTGCTTTGAATCTTGAAGACAAATCTATGGGGGTTTCATCTATTTCGAATGGCATGAAGGAATTTCAAGCGTGTGTGGACGATATCGAGATGTTTGACATTAATCGGTCGGGTTTCCATTTTACGTGGAACCAAAAGCCAAAGAAGGGCGTTGGATTACTGAAGAAAATTGATCGAGTCTTAGGGAATACTCAGTTTGTCGGTTTATTTCCATCTGCAGTTGCTCTTTTCCATCCGTATAGGCTCTCGGACCATTGTCCGTGTATTTTAAAAATCCCTGAAGCTGGTAAGATGAAACCGAGATCTTTTAAGTTTCCTAATTTTTTGGTTCATAAACCTGAGTTTCTTGATATTGTTAAAAGTACCTGGGATACTAGAATCAATGGAGTGCATCAATTTTGTGTTGTTAAAAGACTTCGGCTCCTTAAGCGGCCTCTTCGAGCTTTATTGTTTAAACAAGGTAATCTTCATAGCAAAACCCAAGCTCTTCGATATAAACTTGACTCTCTCCAGCAGTCTATTGATCGGGACCCTATGAATGTTGATTTACGAGCTGAAGAAGCTAGCACTACGAGTCCAAACTGGAGCTTTGCTAGATGAGGAGCGTTTCTTGAAACAGAAGTCCAAACTGGACTGGTTGCAAGCTGGTGATATGAATACTGCTTTTTTCCACTCATCGCTGAAAAATAGGAACCATCGCAGCCGCATTGATGTTATTCAGGATTCTAGGGGGAAGGTGTTTGAAGGTGACATGGTTCATAAAGCCTTTGTTAACCATTATGAAAACTTCTTGGGTTGCCTAGGAGACGTTTCTCTTACTCCAGCGCCTGATTTATTCTCTAAAACTTTGAACCCGGCCATTGCTGAGCATATGATCCGTCAGGTAACTGTAGAGGAGGTTAAAGTGGCTATGTTTTCTATTGGTATTGATAAAGCTCCTGGGCCTGATGGGTACACTGCTGCATTTTTCAAGAGTGCTTGGCATATTATCGGGGTTGATATTTCTAATGCTATTATTGACTTTTTTGATACCGGGAACTTGTTGCGCGAGTTGAATCATACCCTCATTGTCCTTGTTTCAAAGGTCCCTACCCCTTCGGTTGTTACTGATTATCGGCCGATAGCTTGCTGCAATGTTTTGTATAAATGCATAGCAAGATTGTTGCAGATAGAATTAAAGGAGCTCTGAATGATATTGTTAGTGTTAACCAATCTGCTTTTGTGCCAGGTAGGCGAATATCTGATAATATTTTGTTAACTCAAGAGCTTATGCACAATTACCATAGAAATGCTGGGCCTCCACGTTGTGCTTTTAAGGTTGATATACAAAAAGCGTATGACACTGTTGATTGGAGTTTTCTCAGGAGTATTCTTATTGGATTTGGGTTTAATATCAAGATGGTGAATTGGATAATGGTATGTGTTTCTACTACCTCTTATTCTGTTTGTGTTAATGGAAATGTCCATGGTTATTTCAAGGGTAATCGAGGTCTAAGGCAAAGGGATCCGTTATCCCCGTATCTGTTTACTCTTGTTATGGAGATTCTGACAGCCATTTTACATCATTCTCTAAGGATTGATTCTTCGTTCAAGTTTCACAATAGATGTGAAAGGCAGAAAATTATAAACTTGTGTTTTGCAGACGATTTGTTTCTTTTTGCTCGAGGTGAGATTGCATTGGCCAAGTTTATTATGTCTTCTCTTGCTACGTTCACTAAGATGTCGGGGTTGGTGCCTAGTGTTCAAAAAAGCACTGTATTCTTTTGCAACGTTCCCAGTTACATTAAAAGTGCTATCTTGAGAATTATGCCGTTTGTGGAAGGTGCGTTGCCCGTGAGGTACTTGGGGGTTCCCCTCATTTCCTCGCGTCTTTTGTATAAAGATTCCAACGTTCTTGTGAAAAAACTTGAGAAACGTATCATGCATTGGAGGAATAGGATGCTTTCTTTTGCAGGCAGGGTTCAACTTATCATTTCAGTTCTATCCTCTATGCATATTTACTGGTCTTCTGTGTTTATTTTGCCGGCTTGGGTGATCAATGACTTGGAAGCTAGAATGCGGAATTTTTTATGGTCTCAAGACTATTCTTTTCATAAAGGAAAGGCGAAGGTTTCATGGAAATCTATTTGTATTCCGAAGTATGAGGGGGGTTTAGGCATTAGACGTATTGGTGATGTTAATAAAGCTCTCATGACTTCTCACATTTGGAGTATTATTACTAACCGACAATCTTTATGGGTTGAGTGGATCCATTCTTACAGATTAAAAGGTACAAGTTTTTGGAGATGCACTGTTCCTACAAATTGTTGCTGGTCTTGGCGAAAGCTTTTACAGATTCGGCCTCTATTGAGGAATCACTTTTGGTTCGAGTTAGGTAATGGCGCTAGTACTTCAGTGTGGTATGATAACTGGTGTTCTTTGGGGCCGTTGGGAGATTTTTTGTCTCCGAGAACGATCACAAATGCGGGTTTCAGGTTGGATGCTACAGTTGCTGATTTACGGTCAAATGGGGCATGGCGTTGGCCTGTCGTATGGAGGGATGCTTATCCTATTCTTATTCAGCCTGGGTCAACACTGATCCAAATAAATGTGACCGGATGAGGTGGCGAGAAGGGGATCATGTTAGTAACTTTTCTGCTTCGAGTGTCTGGAATTCGATTCGCTATGCAGAACCAGAGATTGATTGGTGCTCTATTGTTTGGTTCCCTCAGTGTATTCCGAGGCATGCTTTCTTTATGTGGTTAATCATGAGGGGTAAGTTACTCACACAGGACAAAATTCTGAGTTGGGATATGTCGCGAAGGAAGAATATGAACATGATGTGTTGCCTTTTATGTTACGAGAATTATGACTCTCATAGTCACTTATTTTTTTAATGCAAATTCTCCTCTCAAGTCTGGCATATGGTTCGTCAAAAGGTAGGCATGGATTCGGTTCAACCAATATGGGGGGATGTCGTGGATTGGCTGTTAGTGTGACACCCCAGGAAAACCAGGAAAACTACGCAACCTAACTAGCTTCCTCAGTAACTACGTACTAAATTTCGGGACGAAATTTCTTTCAAGTTGGGGATGATGTGACAATCCGAACTTTCCAGGTTAGTGCCTGCGGTCTTGCGATTCCGATTCCTCTCGTTATTGTCTTTCTTGTGCTTGTTTTAATAAATCTGTGCGAACTGTAACTGTAACTTTGATAAACATGTTAGGTCATATATATATATATATATCGTAATTGAGTAATTGTGTGTGTGCGCGTGTAATGGGTTAATTTGTAATCACATGTGTAGCGTTGTTGGACCTATTCGGATCCGATCGAAAGTAAAAGGCATTAGGCCGCCTCTTGTTTAGTAAATGTGGCCCAATCTTTGTTAGAATCTCGGCCCAATCCTTGTTTTGTTAGTTATTACAATTGGCCTCCTGTTTAGTAGATTTGGCCCAATCTTTGTTAGCAAACAACCGGCCCAAATCCCTTACCCATATATTCACATGTATACGTAATTGTTAGGCACTCATGTAAAACAAACCCTACCCTATCTCTCTCTCAAATCTACGTGCGACAACCGGAGAAAATCCCTCCCCTGACTCGAAGTCGTTGTCCTCTGGTCGCTACAATCCAACTCTCATCTTGCATCTTGGTTAGTTATCTTATATGAATATTCGAGTTATTGTTATGTGAGGTAGATGATCATTCAGTAATAGCTTAATAATCTTGCAAGTCTTTAACTGAATTATATGTTGTCTGTAATCGATGATCATGTTCTCTTGTTATAATAATTCCTATTGGATGATCATGTGCACGTGAATCTGATGTAACGAGTATGTATATATATATATATATGGACGTATGAATGATTACTTAATGATATTGCATACTGACATGAGACTCGATGATTGTGATGGGCATAGTGGGCCGAATAGCATGGTTAATGGATGATGGGATTATATATATATGTGGGGGGGGGGGGTAAAGATTAGATTCGGGTTTATATTGTGATTCAGATTGACTAATTGCTGGAAATCTTAACTTACTGTTGATTGTGGTGTTCATGTATAATTTTGATTGACAAAGTGCTTGAAAGTTAACTGTTGTTGGGTATGTTTGCATGTTAAGGGATGCTTAGAGTTGTATGCTATGTACATATTTACGAAGCATGTTGGGAGTTCAATTTCAATACTGATAAGTTTAGATGGCATCATGATCCTAGGGATTATAATGAGGTAATTAATGTCTTGCACAAGATGACAGAGCATGAGTAAGGTCACGTGAAGCATCAAAAGGTTGTAAACAATTCTAATTGTAATCATCTGATCATGTGCTTGTAGAAATTGAGATAGTGGGTCGGCTATTATGAATTAGGGATTGAGTCTTATGATGTCAATAATGATGTCTGATATGATAAATGGAACCAATGAATTATGTGTATTAACATTACAAATAAATGAAATATTGAGCAGGTTTAGTAACTTTATCATTAATTGCTGCATGATGCTTCATAGGAAACAGAGAAGTTAGATATAATATGTAACAATCGGATATGTTCAGTGGGCTTTGATAACTAGCGGGCTGCTTAGGGTATTGGGCCACTCACTTCTTGTTTTGGGCTTTATGTAAGATATGGGCTGCACTTGTTTAACACTAGGGTCTGGGTAAACACAACAGGCCATACCCATGGATTGAGAATCAATGGTTTTGGGTCGGGTACTTTAGTGGGTCTCGTACGTTGGGTCTGCGGACCACGAGTGGTACATGAACTCACACATTCTTTTATATGTTTGAAATAAGATGTTATTTGAATATGGAAACGTGGTATGTGACATACTTTAAATGATGGAATTCGTGCACGATTAAGTGATATATCATGTTGTTGATGAATGTATTCTGCGTGTGTAAATGTGAACAACGTATTAGTGAATTTAAAACTGATTGTTGATGATAAATCATGTTAGGACGTGCTTGATCAATTGGTATTAGAGTAACTGATCTTATCGAGCAAACCAAGGTGAGTTCACACTCTTACCAAGGCATGGGATTCCCAGGGTTGGGAATGGGATTGAATAATTACTTGTACTTACATTGTTACTGGAATTACGTACCATTGACCTCGTTAGGGGAAGGTCACTTATAGATACTGCTAGACTAGTAATACATGGGAAGTCCCCACTACTCTTCGCACACATGCCTGGAATGGCCGCGATACAAATACTAAACTTCGCACACATGCCTGGAATGGCCGCGATACAAATACTAAACTTCGCACACATGCCTGGAATGGCCGCGATACAAATACTAAACTTCGCACACATGCCTTGATGGCCGCGATACAAATATAACTAGTCTAGAATACATGGGAAACCCCCACTAATCTTCGCAAACATGCCTGGAGGGCCGCGATACAAATAAATACGATACATGGTTTACTAAACAAACAAACGGTTTACGAAATGAATACTATAGCTAAACAATTAACTGTGAACTCGCTCAACTAGTTGTTGACTCTCTGTTACATGCCTTGCAGGTCGTTAGGTACACATGGAGCTTGCACTGGGAGGTGCGGTCGTTGTGGACACGGATCGTGAATGCTATGTTAAACATTTATGACATTTCAAACTTATACTTATGTTGGGTTTACTTTTATGCTTCCGCTAAACATTGAAACTATATTTATATTTTGAACACCTTTCATATTGGTTTGGTTGAATTACATTTACTTTTACTTATTACTTATATGTTCAATATGATTGGTGGCTTGATCCTGTCATGTGACGCCTCCAAGCGATGGTACTCCGCGCGTGGATTTTGGGGTGTGACAGTTAGCCCGAGCCCGGTCGAAGTCAGCTACTAACCTAGTTGCGAGAATCTTAGTTGCGGCTAGTGCTTATGTGATTTGGCAAGAGCGGAACGCTAGGTTGTTTAAGAATCAATTAAGACCTCCAGAAACTATTAGTGCAACTATCATTCAAATGGTTCGATACAAACTGATGGGAGTGAAGCTGAAAAACACGGCAGGCGTCCAGAGGCTTCTTGGAGATTGGGAGATTCATAGAGTTCATAGAGATGTCGATGGTGGTTGAGTAGTTGTTTGTTTATTTTGATGTTGGTTGCTAGATGTGAGTCTAGTGGATAGTTTTAGCTTGGTTTGCTAGTTTGTCGTTTTTGTTTACTTTCATGGGGCATGTCCCATGATTGAACTAGTGTAGGTTTTTCTACACTACTTATTTTATTTGATGTGAATATCAATCACCGGGGTAACCCTTTACCCAAAAAAAAAAAGAAACCGAAGAAGGGTATAGGGTTATTGAAGAAAATCGATAGAGTTTTGGGCAATACTCCATTTGTGGTTGAATTCCCAGATTCGTATGCTATTTTCTAACCATATCGGCTATCGGATCATTGTCCTTGCGTGTTAAGGATCTTGGATGCTGGTAAAGCTAGACCCAATTCGTTTAAGTTTCCTAACTTCTTGGTTCATAAACCGGATTTCCTAGATACTGTGAAAACGATATGGGATGCTAGTGTAAATGGGGTTTACCAGTTTCAAGTTGCCAAGAAGATGCGATTGCTGAAACATCCTCTTCGGTCGCTTATGTTTAAACAAGGTAACCTACACAAAGAGTAGAGGACCTCCGTCAGAAACTTGATGTTGTCCAACAGGATATTGATAGGAGGCCGTTTTGTGAGGAGTTAAGAGTTGAGGAAGCAAATCTTACCCGTGATTTCCAAGAGGCATGTTTGGATGAAGAACGGTTCTTAAAACAAAAATCAAAGGTTGACTGGCTGAGAGCAGGTGATTCAAATACTGCTTTTTTCCATGCGTCTCTAAAAAGTAGAAACCATAGAAGCCGTATTGATGTGATTATGGATGCTAATGGGGTTTCGTACGATAGCGAGAATGTTCCTAAAGCTTTTGTTCAACATTATGAGAATTTTCTTGGTTGTGTTGGGGATATTTCTCTTTCGCCTTCTCCTGAGTTGTTTTCGAATGTTCTTAATTCTGACATAGCTGGTAACATGACTCGACTGGTGACGGCTGATGAGGT